>JACATO010001891.1:0-105960 GCA_018389105.1 Nautilus pompilius
TGTTTTAAGCTATCTTTTACTAAATAAATGATGGGTAAATGTTATCTTTGTTACTGGATTGATGTTATTTTTTCGATAATGTCACCTGGTGGATAACAATAGTCTTGTGTGTAAATTTATTTCTTTTAAACTTGTATTGATAAGCAAAGGTTACGAACAATTAAATATGGTTGTCAATAAGCCTGGCTAGAATTGCTGCTGCTGCTGGGTGCTACATAATTATACTTGCAACTGTTAAGACAGGACAAGAGAATTATGTCAAAGTTTAAAGTTGCTCTTTATTGCGGGATTGTCTCTTTGAGGAAACTATTGAGGGCGGCTCTTACCGTCACACATTAAAAAAATGCATACATAAATTAGTCCCAGCATTTTCCCTCATAAATCCCTTTACATGTCAGTTTGCTCCTTATTTTCTTTCGAAAGAGTAATAACTTGTTTTTGTCATCCACTGCATTCTCAGCCTTTTTGATGATGTCCTGCAGCTTGTTCCGAAACTCTGGCTCGATTTCTCTGTTCTCCTCCTCCAGCCCGCATCTATGCAATTCCAGATTATCTTTCTAAAAAGCCAGTCGTACAACACACGTGTCTTTTGAGCCTGCAGTTTACGAGAAAAATAACAAAAAGAGCCACTCTTTGGAATGGAAAATACTTCCTATCAATGAAACATTGAAAGCCAGAGATACTTCACCTCTTGGAAATCCTCCCTTCATCCTCCCAAAAAGTAACAACTCTGAATAAACATCTTAGAGAACTAAATAGGAAACGGGTCTTCGTAGAATCTTGTTTGATTATGGAATTTTAATTACAAATGATAAAATAATTGTTTATTTATATCACCCCTTCAGTGTTGACCTTTGTGTCTGCCATATGTAAATAGAAATATCAAATTATTTCATCCTCAACAAATGCTACATCACATATAGGGTTTTTTTTAAAGAATACTTCCATCAATGAATGTAAACATCTGCCCCTTTAGGAAAAGTCACCATGAACATAGCGACATCTCACTCATTTATCACCTCAACGTTTACTGCACCTATTCAGGTTTTCAGTTACTGTATAAAGTCAATAGTAAAGAAAGAAAAAAATTTAGTTAAATTCTAAAGATAATAAACCTGTGATTTTTTATTTAATTTTGAAAAACTTTAATGTTTGTATTGATAAACCCATTCAGGGGCAAACTGTGATATAGAGGGAGGCTATCTGGATGAGGATAACGGAGCATTCTTGGTGGAGTTATTCTGCTGATGCATTTCCAGGGTTTGGCAATGTTAGGGTCTGTAAAGACAAAAGAGGAAGGCTGGGCTGGGCTGGTCATACTGTCAGAGATCGGGAAGCCTGAAACATCGCTGGAAGACCGTAATGATCTGACAAATAACAAAAGATCCTGAAGGAACTGACAATGCTAATGAAAGAACTGGCACACAACTTGGAGGGAAAACCCCGGAAAGCTTCAGGTTTTTACTGATTCTTTAATGTCTAGTTCTTCGTTCTTTTCTATTCAAAAGCGATCAAATGATCCAGGGCTTAAGTTACCGTTGGCTTCCTAACGGAAGACGTACACTCATCGCTGAGGTCCTCCAGCTGTTTTGTCAGCCACTTCTTTGGCCATTGCTAGCGTAATCGAAATGATTCAGCACCGACTGGTTGAGATGATGGTTCTCGGTCCTCAGACTTCCATCTGACTGCTCGCCACCCGAAATGCACATGTCAACGTCTGCTAAGACTATCAGCTAATCTTAGCTATATGTGTACACATGACTGTGGAATCGCCAATAAAAGACCTTGTATTCAATATGTAATCGTTCTGTTAGTGCGAAAAGAATTTCATCAAGAACATTTTGTTTGAAAATTGGCTGAATGCTCAAAGACCCTTTTATCTAGGACAATTGTTCGCTAATCATTATGGGTAACACTGATCTTCGATTAATGTGACAAAAATAAAATTTCTCTCCCCCATAAATGTTTCCAAAAACCAGACAACACGAAATATGTTACATAAGAGTCAAAAGTAGATTTCCCACAAAATGATCAGTTCGATACCGTATTTTCAAATATCGATGACATTGGCGAGGTCTCATAAGTGGTGGAGCTGCGAGATGACTGAACACGTGACGATCTAATTTGAAGTTCACGGAGGCACAGGGAAATCTGCGCACCTGCCAGGGTCAATTAGGCTCCCGTGATCGCAGTATTACTGCACGTAAGCAACCGTAATGACGCTGATGTAATGAGCCAACTCGTCATCCTTCTCCGGGGAATGTTCTAAGCTACTATGGTAACTGCATCACAGAGACAGCAACAGGGACCTTCTCCGTAACTACCGCACTGGTGAAGAGAGGAAAGGGAGCGTTAAGGGGCCATATGTCGATAAAATTTAAGATATTTATGAAAAGGGGGCTGATTTGGAAACTGAATCATTGTCTAACATTCCACTGAAAACCTGAATTGTGTACTGCACCCTTGTTATAGGCACGTGCTGGTAAACCCCAGCCCCTTCTTCCATTGTATCCTCGAGGGGTGATGATCACGTTATGACGTCATCGTGACGATACCAACAAGAGAAATCTAAAGAGAACAACAGGGAAGACGACGAAAAACCAGTTATTATCTCACTTTATTGTTTCTTCCCATTTTCCAGGCCGTTGTGGACTCAGGGTAATTAAGGGGCGAGCAAGGGGACATTTATCATCCTGAACGAGGCGGACTCCTGTAGCGGTTCACCAATAAAATATCGGGGATAACGACAGGGATAACCCGAGAACCTAGATCGATGTTGGTAACAACAGTCATCCCAAGGGCCACCTGTTGGTCCTGTCCACCTCCGCACCATCCATGCACACCCAACGTCCACCCTTCTGACGACAGCCGACCCAAGACTCACCTGAAAACAATAAAATGTCTAAGATGAATAAATGAGACAGGTGTGACAACTTTTCAAATTTATAACAGAGAACAACAAACATCCACAAGATATATCTGGTCGAGACCAATGTCCTTTCTTGGTACAAAAGGACTTGTTGGTTCCTGACACGTAGTTATGTCGCTTGTCACAGGTGTCGGTGACCTCACACACCACGTGGTTCCGTTCACAGCCGTCAGAGTACTATAAATCACGTGTTCTGATGGTCGGCCGCAATCGATTACTGTAGAGCGAAGTTGAAAAGTTCGATCAGCAATAAATCAATCAGATAAGGGTTTAAATATCTTGATATATCAGACTGTCAAACCAGTATAATATATTGTAGTAATAAATATTCTCAGTGATATTTATACTAAAATCTGCACATTACATTTTCTCTTTTCAAAGATTCATTCTATTTCGTCTGCAGCTCAACGAAATAGAAATTAAAAAGTATCCGAGTTGTTAACTGATCGACTTACAAAAGACAAACCATTTTCTCTGTACATTTCTTCTGCTTCTGCGATGACAGCAGAACCATTGATCATCTCCCTTTTATAAAATGTTTATTTAAAGTCTAATGAAGCGTACCTGTAGATTCACAATAATCGTATTTCTAGTACAAATCCATTTAATTCCATTCACCTTCTCCGCTATCCGTCCATTCAAAGGTTGAGTTAATGATTGGGAAAATATTCGGCCAATACTCGATTCCTCGATTAGCAAATTTGCTGCTAATATTCGACTCAATTTCTCTAATACGATAGACGACCAAAGTCAGGTGCCCGCTCTTTGTCAGAAATTATTACAATATTATTAAGGAAAACCTGAGTTGTAAATTGTAAATGCTGATTGATGTTTCAGTTTTTCTATTTTATCCTGTGTCTCCTACAGCTGAAGATTCCATTCTGTTTATTACCAAAATTATCCTGTAGGGAAATTACACAGATTTCTATCAATTTACAGAAAACAAATTCCTGCTGTCAGCAAAGGTCTGCAGACTGACAGGAACCAACAGAGAAAGGTAATCTTTGGTTTTATCTCAAATGGTGGAACAATTAAAATTAAGAGCGACTTTCCTCAGTTTTATTTGTGAAACAGAAGAGAAAAACAAACCAAAGATTTATTTTGATAAAGAGATGGAGGGACTCGATCTGCCCTCCTGCATTTCCACCAATAAGTGACATGTGAGGCTGAATTAATCTAATCATCCCAGGAGGAGGCTGAAGATTAAAAAAACATTTGTAAAATCGTCAGAAATTAGAGATTTTATAGAAACAGAGGAATGAATGATGACGGAACTGATCTGCTGATGTCGCCTGGCAGGGTAGGAGACCTGGGTGGGCAGGAAAGTTCTGCAGAACCTGAACCTATCTGCCACTGACCAAAGCCAATTATTCAAACCCCTTCGCTCTGTTAATATTCTCAGGAAACCAAAAGATCTATGAATTACTTTTCCATAAAAGGTGTTAGAAGTATTTACATATATGGAGATAATCTTACATCGCTGCCCTTTGTAACTGAAGATGATACTGCTGATGATGTTCCTCTGACAGCCAGACTGGAGCCTGAATCGTTCATAGAATTGACGACTACAGAGATAAACAACTGCAGATGACTTCTATGAAGTAAACTACAGTAACTATTCTGTCAGTTACCTACCTACAGCAAATATTATACTCTATCTAGGTATTTATGAGTGTACATGTTGAAGAAAGGTATTTGTTAGTAAAATATAATATTGTATAAAATAAATGAAGCCAGTAACTCACTAAGTTGTCTTTATTATGATTGATCTTTGTTTTCTACAATTATTAACTTGAATTTATTAAAGACAACATTCTGACAATTAAATGGAACAGATGGCATGAGTACTATCAAGTGCTAATTACTATTATTAGTGATTGTATATTAAATGAAACCAGGTTTAAGGTATGAATAATTAAAACATACAAATCTAATCTCTGTACAGTACTGAAGACTGAATTAACTGAAATATATCAACAAAGGAAAGACCTTCATGGACTTAAGACGACTGAAAAGCAACTTTACAAATACTGATGGCTGATGATCGTGGAAATGCATTTATTTTCCAAAAAACAACTTTTTAACTGAAATTTTGTAAATAAATTTAAGTTTTGTCAAATTGTATACATTTCAGTAATGTTTTCATAACTATAACAGTAATAATACTACTATAATTCACTATACTTTTCCATGTTGTTCATCATACTGTCAGACACTGTAAGGAGGGAGAACTCTGCACAGAGTTATTTCCCCTCCATGATAAAAAGCCATCGAAAACCAACTGTACTAGAAACAAGAGAAGTCGGAAATTATCCTCGGCGTTCATAGGAAAAGTTTATTTAATACAAGGAATGAAATATAAACAAACATTTGTTTCTGTAATCAGGGAGAAAGCGACACCCGGACAGTAACAGGTAGAAGGAAGAGTACGGTTACTACTTATTGAAGGAAAGCTGAGGACCGTCTGAACATGGAGCTGATTTATTACATATTTCAGATCAGCAGAAGTCGATAATAATCAGTAATATCTGCATACACATTAATATACAGGACAGCAGGAGCTTCTGATGTGGGTAAGGGCCGTCTATTTCCTTTATTTGCTGTAAAACGGGCCCGATACCTGTTAATATGGCCGAGGACAGGTAACACGTGGATATTGGAGACCAGGTAACCACAAACACAAGCGAATTAGTGCACAGAGGTCATTCACCTTTGTCCAGATTTTTATTAAGAATAAGAAAAAACAAAGGAATCGTTTACATCATCAAAACTCTCTGGGTGTAAACTCCACAGTTTTACATCTTCCCCGAAATCATCGGTTTTAATCCCCATCTTTGGAGGTGAAATGGTTGTTTTACATGAAACCAACCAAACATTTAACCCTTTAAACCCTGCTATCGAATTACGTGTGGGTAATATCTTCCTTTTGTCCACGTTACCTCCCTTAACAAAGGATCAGCTGCTGGTATCTTCCATGCTGCTGAAGATGGTTTACATCGTTAAACAAACAAACCTGGTTGTCGGTTATTTGACCGACCGTTATTATTTCTGATACAGAAGAGACCGAGTAACGTGGAAACGACATTTAGAAATATTATTCCGTCACATATCGAGAAAAGGAACAATAAGGGGCCTTCAAAATGGATGGTACGAAGATTTGTCAACACAAATTATTCTCCTGATCATTAAGAGAATCCGGAAATAATAGGAAGGTAAAAATTCTTTTGTCTTTGATTTTAATGAAAATGATTGGAAATGTTTCCAAATCTGTGAGTCCAAATAAAGGGAGATGAGACCCGGATGAAGTAGTTGTTTTTACATCACTTTCCTTGTTGTAGCTTCACGTCCATAAAGATGCAGAAAACTATTAACAGGAGATCCATCAAGCTTCAAACAATCGGAATATTACATATATATATAATTATAGGGCCTTACTAGGGGACACTCCGCATAATCGACGGTTAACCCTTTGCCCTGTAGGCGGCCTAAGCCTCGTTAATCAGCCGGGTATTCCACAAGTGTCGCCTGTCAAGCGGACTGGTCGAGTCGACCGTGTATTCTTTACGCTACCCAGTGGTTCTCCAACTGGGGGTCGTGACCCCCCGGGAGGTCGGAGGCTGGAACTGTACCGAGAATCATTCCAGCACGAGAGTGGTTTGGGATCACACAGATTTCAGGAAAACAAGCAGACATAGGGGATGGGTGCGGCCGGCCATGTTTGATATCCCAGATGATTGAGGGAGGAAATGTTAAAGGATTCGAATTAGCGAATATTTTGGTTTTGTTCATCGAAACAGAGACAAGTTTCTGCATTAATAAAATCAGCCCTTTTCTCGGAAAGGTGTCACCAGGTGGAGCTAAATAGGGGTCAGTCTAATCTCTGCTCCCTTCTTTCTCAGATGATCAGTTAGAAGGTAACTAGAAAACAATAAATTCCCTACTGGTTTCTGTCACCACTGTAGCCCCCCCCCCATTAACTGATTTCAGTGGCTGTAGTTTAGTTTAGTGCCAAAACTGAGCCGGTCAGTTCTACTATCGGGGTCTTCCATTGAGGTCACCTGTCTGTGACCGTCCGGCTTCGGAAACTGATCTTCAGCAGATCCGCTGACCGACCAAACACCTGACTCCCTCCATTATATTACTAGACACCGCAAATACACTGATCGGGAGGGGTTTTGTCGTATTCCAGTCCTGATTCTCTCAGAACGTTTCCTTTATCTGTGTCTAATGTTTCTCTCATTCTAATCAAGTTGGAATACCTGTCTCACCTGTAACAGTCAGGTAAACTCTCCTGCGAGCGAGAGCCGATAATTAATATAGTTGAGGTTATAAAATAAGTGCTGCTGTTTCGTTCTCAATGGCAGGTGAGGTAAACTGTCTCACCTGTGTCCTTATTTCAAGGTTTTAAAGCCGTGAGCCACACAGAGAGTAATTAGGGATGAAATATTCCGGAAATCTGTCAGTTTGTAAGAGGGGCTGACTTCATCACTGTCTCACACGTTATGGATGATTAGAGGAGGGGGAAGAGAGGAAAATAGGGGAAAGTAGAGAGAAAGGGAAAAACATAGACGGAGGAGAGAGAGGAATAAAGAGAAGAAAGAAAGAAAAGGGAAAAGAAGAGAAAAAAGGGAGATGAGAAGGGGAATAGAGAAAATAGAGAAATAAGGAAAGGAAGAGGGGAAGATGAAGAAAAAGGACATAAAGATACAGGAAAAGAGGGAAATTATCAAACAGACAAATGAAGAAAGAGAGGAGAAGACCGAAAGCTGAGTGGCCCCTTCCTGTCTTTAGGGATCCATAAACGTTGTATTTAGCCGAATTAATTTTCTTGAAAAGAGGGGAAATCGTGGATCCCTGTAATGAGGACATAAAGGGGAGGGTAGACATTAGGGTTTTGTTAAAAGGTAGAAATCACCAGGTAAACGAGATGTGACGAAACTGTCAGGAGGAGGAGAACTCACCTGTACGGCTGCTGTAAGACAGCTCCTAGACCACGTGACACCACCTGGATTATTACCTGTCATGGTGGCGACAGACGGATGTGGCTGTACAATCATAAAGGGGCAGATATCAGGAAGTTTTGCTGAGGGGTTAGTGTACCTCGCTCGCACGTGACCCCGCAGATTAGTAGTGACAAGGTGGACGTCCCCAGCCAGATATTTAGGGGTTTCCGCCCTAATTTCTACCCAGGTCCATATCCTCTCCAGTCGGACGGAGGGAGACATCAGCTGCTGTACAACTTCTGTCCCGGAAGTCGGTCAAAACTACCAGTTCACCCACCGAACAGCTGGCCCCTGCTTACGGGCACGTACCGTCAGACCCCAGCCAGCCCATTCCGGTCGACCGTGGGAGGATGACCAGGTTCTCTCGTCATCGTGACGATAACAACAAGGGAGATGTAAAGAGAACTACGACGACGACTCGATTGTTACCTCACTTTATTATTTATTTCCTTTTTCCTAGTCTTTGTGGGGTCAGGGTAAATAAGGGGAGAACAAGGGGACCGTTTGTGTTCCTGACGGGAGACCAGGACGATGGCTGTGAGGCGGACTACGGCCGCAGCTCACAAATAAAAGGTCCGGGATCATCACAGGGCAGACCCCTCAACTGAGATCGATACTGATAACAACAGCCGTCCCCAGGGTCAGGGTCACCCGGGCCCCATCCGGTCCTGTCCACCTCTGTACCGTCAGTCCAGACCCATCTTCCTGCCTCCTTAAGACAACCGACCCAGAACGACCCTGAAAACAAGAAAACAACTGTTACCATGACAACAGTCATTTGTTTACATGGGGCAACAAACAAATGTCGTCGACCCCGCCCATTCCCGTTCTCACCTGTCAATCATGCAAAGTGGGTGGAGAGGAGTGCAGATACCCTGAGACGGTATCATAGCAACATGAAGCAGTCTTCTTACACTCACATGTTCCATGTTCCCTGATGAGGGAGTCGACCAGTTCTCTTCTGAGGGGATATTTTGAGGAGATCAGTGTCCCTCCCTCGTCCCTGCAGGTCTCGGCTGCTGAAGTCCACGACCTCCACTGACCCCTGTCACTGTACGGACGGTACCAGAGTTGAGCCCTGTCGCTGAACCTGTAGCCCCGGTCTGTAACAGATCGAATAACATCGGTTATTGACAGACTGATCGATCGATCGATCGGTGTAGGAATATTCTGCCGTATACAAGTGATTCACCAATAAATCAGTTCATCGTCGGTAGATCAATAATATGAAATATACATATCTAAAGAAGATTATTATTATTATTATTATTATTATTATTATTATTATTATTATTATTATTACTGGTTAACAAAGCCCCGAGGATTTCTCAATGTTGTGTATCGTCAGTTCCCGACCTCTGACCTTCCGCTGGAATTCTCACCGGTTTCCCCTAAATAGATAAGCGGTAAAATGTCCCGGGGCCGATTCCCCAGAAAGTTGAGGGACACAAACCTCGACAGAAATAAAGGAGCCTTTTCTGTTTCTCTCCACCGTAGCAGCAGACACTTAAATACAGGAGGAAATCATGAAGATCTCCAGCAGAATTTCGTTAGATGTAGACTATGAACAGATAACAGCTTTCATACCTCAAACTGGGAGAACTGCATCCACAGGAGAGATCTCGGAAATCAGTTAAATTACATTGTTAATTATTGTTATATTCAATTAATTATTAATAATTTGTTAAAGATCCAAAACGAGAAATGGTGGAAAGATTCACAATTTATTTCAAAATTCAAAACCTACATTGGCAGGAAATATCTGGTTTGGTCCATTTTCCGTTTCCTGAACACCTGGATTTGTTGTTTCCAGAAACGTATTTATGTCCCTTGTCACAGGTGTAGGTGGCCTCGCTACTCTTCGTGGTTCCGTTCACTGCCGCCAGTGTACTATTGAGCACGTGCTCTGACGGTCGGCCGCAATCTATTACTGCAGAACGAAAATGAAAGTATGAAATCAATCAGTTGTGACCGCAGATATTTGTGAAAATCAATCTGTCAAATCAATCAGTACCGTAGGTAGATCTGTTTATTCACCAACAGAACAATAACGGGGTAAACGGAGGTCCACAATTAAAGTAACAATGAAGTGATTAAATGATGATCAAGTGGACCTGTAACTAATATTGTGGCAGAATCGTCACTGTAAACCATAATTTCAGTGTAAATTTTCAGAATAATATTTATACTAGAATCTATGGATTATATTAAATCGGTTCGTCTAAAAATACATTCTACTACATTTGAAGAATAACAGAATAAAAATATAAAAGTATTTACGAGTTTGTGGTGTTGACTGATCGACATTAGAAAAGGCAGACTGTTTCCTCTGTACAGTTCCTCTTCTTTTACGATGAGAACCGAAATATCTGATGTCTGACTCCTATAAGAACCTTATTTTAAGTTTAATGTCCCTCAACTACAAATTGTTGTTAGATTTGCTTTTAATGTTTAATTTAGTGAGCCGTCGCTGCCATTCTTCTTTTGAAATTCAATTAATTATTTGGAAATATTTAATTCAGTATGAAAATCTGTGAAACTATTGACGTAATTACTGTTACAAGATAGAAGACCTAATTCACGTGTTTGTAATTTTTCAGAGATTTTAAAAATTACTACAGTACAACTATGGCCAAACAGAGATGTCATTTGTTATAACTAATGATTTTTTTTATCCGTGTTGTCTTCAATTTCAGCAACTTGCTTTATAAAAGTATGAGAAAATTATTTAATAATAAAACAGTAATGAAATAAACTAATTTCCAGGATAGATAAATATTTAACTTCCCAAGCTGTGTATAGACAGTGAGATCCAGTGATGTGCAGTGTGTAGAATGATTACTTTTGTAGAAGAGAGGAAATTGTCGCGTGATAAATTTCTTCAAGTTAAATCAAGTAAAGTTTAAGAAAAGAAATATAATTCAGTCATTTAATATCGCCATATTAATACTTTAAACACAACTATTTTCCTGTTCAGATAAAAATATTTCAATTGTTAATTAAATGATGGAGAAACGAAGTCCATAAGCAGACTTTTGTGGTTTTGGTTCCGTAAAATGGAAATGAAGGCAGCACGAAAATAAACAATAAATAAGAGAACAAAAGATAAATACAAAAAATTCAGCGTTGGAATTCAAAGAAAATAAAACAAAGGAATAGATACGTTGGCAGAAAATATCTGGTTTTGTCCATTTCCCGTTTCCTGAACACCAGGACTCGTTGCATCCAGCCACGTAGTTATGTCCCTTGTCACAGGTGTAGGTGGCCTTACTTCTCCACGTGGTTCCGTTCACTGCCGCCAGTGTACTATTGAGCACGTGCTCTGACGGTCGGCCGCAATCTATTACTGCAGAACGAAAATGAAAGTATGAAATCAATCAGTTGTGACCTCAGATATTTGTGAAAATCAATCTGTCAAATCAATCAGTACCGTAGGTAGATCTGTTTATTCACCAACTGAACAATAACGGGGTAAACGGAGGTCCTCAATTAAAGTAACAATGAAGTGATTAAATGATGATCAAGTGGACCTGTAACTAATATTGTGGCAGAATCGTCACTGTAAACCATAATTTCAGAGTAAATTTTCAGAATAATATTTATACTAGAATCTATAGATTATATTAAATCGGTTCGTCTAAAAATACATTCTACTACATATGAAGAATAACAGAATAATAATATAAAAGTATTTACGAGTTTGTGGTGTTGACTGATCGACATTAGAAAAGGCAGACTGTTTCCTCTGTACAGTTCCTCTTCTTGTACGATGAGATCCGAAATATCTGATGTCTGACTCTTATAAGAACCTTTTTTAAGTTTAATATCGCTAAACTACAAATTGTCGTTAGATTTGCTTTTAATGTTTAATTTATTTAGCCGTCGCTGCCATTATTCTTTTTAAATTCAATTAATTATTTGGAAATATTTAATTCAGTATGAAAATCTATGAAACTATTCGATGTAATTACAGTTACAAGATAGATGACCTAAGTCAGGTGCTTGTAATTTTTAGAGATTTTGAAAATTACTACAATACAACTATGGCCAAACAGAGATGTCATTTGTTATAACTAATGATTTTTTTTATCCGTGTTGGCTTCAATTTCAGCTGTTTGCTTTATAAAAATAAGAGAAAATTATTAAATAATAAAACAGTAATGAAATTAACTAATTTTCAGGATAGAAAAATATTTAACTTCCCAAGCTGTGTATAGACAGTGAGATCCAGTGATGTGAGTGTGTAGAATGATTACTTTTGTAGAAGACAGGAAATTGTCGCGTGATAAATTTCTTCAAGTTAAATCAAGTAAAGTTTAAGAAAAGAAATACAATTCAGTCATTTAATATCGCCATATTAATACTTTAAACACAACTATTTTCCTGTTCAGATAAAAATATTTCAATTGTTAATTACATGATGGAGAGACGAAGTCCATAAGCAGACTTTTGTGGTTTTAGTTCCGTAAAATGGAAATGAAGGCAGCACGAAAATAAATAAGTAATAAGAGAACAAAAGATAAATACAAAAAACTGAGGGTTGGAATTCAAAGTAAAGAAAACAAAGGAATAGATACGTTGGCAGTAAATATCTGGTTTTGTCCATTTCCCGTTTCCTGAACACCAGGACTCGTTGCTTCCAGACACGTAGTTATGTCCCTTGTCACAGGTGTAGGTGGCCTCACTTCTCCACGTGGTTCTGTTTACAGCCGTCAGGGTGCTGTTAAGAACGTGGTCTGCCGGTCGGCCACAATCTATTTCTGAAAAACGAAGTTGAAATATTCAATCTGCAGCTAATTAATCAGATGGGATTTTAAAAATATGTTACTGGTAAAATAATAATCTATGCGGCTGAAGGTATTCAAAGGATAGAAAAAGGAAGATACAGGGGGAGTCATTGAATGTAGGATAACTCTAAAATTCCTGGATACAGAGATGGACCTGAGGGCTGAATTGTGAATTTCAAGCCGACACCCAGACTACATTAAGATAGGTGGGTGTCAGTGTAATATTAATATTTCTCAAACCATTTCACACCTATAGATGTGCATTCATAACGTTAAAATCCATTGAAAAACTAAAATTTTCAAAAATTAAAGTTTCTATCTGTTGTCAGCATCCATCGACAGCCTCACATCGGAAAGAGTCAGAGCACTGATAAGTACAGGTCACCAACCAAAGAGATCTACACTGGGCGATACCTGTCACAGCTAATGAGCTCCATAGATTAACCTGCCCTGTGAGGTGCATAATAAAGTAGATATCTACCTGTAATCAAGTCCAGTCTTAGTGCAAGTGTCGTCAGGTTACGCCTATTTTCTAAAACTGATGCATTCAGATCAATAATCTTTGAACTGTGGTCATCCGCCTGATCATACAGTATCTCAACGTCTTTCCCGATACTGTTATAAATGCCCTTAATCCCTCTGTAGTACAGTTGGTTAATCCAGTGGGTGTTATTTAATACCGACTTTTGTAAACGGTCCAGCAAACTTGGATTGTCTCCAGTTCCGTTAGATGGAGAGACGTCCCGTTTAGGCCGCCTCTTATAGATGTGTAATCTGGAAGCATCTCCACCAGATTTGTTCTCAGTCCACTGATGTAGATCGTCCACCACCTGGCTGCCCTTATTTGCTGATCTTTTAAACGTCTCCAAGTCCGTGTTTAACCTGAATATTTGTCTACTTTTCTCCTCGAGTTCCCGCCTGATGGCAGACAGCTGCTCTCTGTGTTCCTGTCGCATTTCGTTCAAACCGTTTTCCAGCTGGAGGAGTCTCTGACCGACTCTCAGCTGGGATTCTTCGCTTATCGATCTTCCGTTAAACAGGTAGATGAATAAGAAGATGACCAGATGTAAGTCGCAGACAGTCATCTCCGTTAATTCTGTCCGAATACAGTCGTAAAAGGCAACTGGTCTACGTCAGCAGCTGTTCTATAAACGTGGCTGATATCAGTCCACGTAGCCTGTTACAGCCATCCACTTAAAAGGAAGTTTGATTGTCGATGGTAGAAGGGACCTCATCCGGTTACTTTCGCTGGGGCGGTGCCAGACTTTGGTTTCATCGCGTGATGTCAATTCAGGGAATTTGGTACTTCAACAAGAAAGGAAACATTGAAGTGGTGATTATAATTTTGTTCGGTCGTCTTTACTTTGGGAATATTAATTTATTGTCCTGTTCCGATTTATTATGAATATTTGAGGAGCATCAAATTCTCTTGATCTTCTCAGCTGGATATGTTGAGTTCTTCTTCCCGTCTCTCCGCCAGAGCTGGAATAGAAGGCGGGTTCAGCTGATGGGGTCAGTAAACGAGAAGATCAGGGTCCCCTGGGTATTTACGTCACAACATGTTGTGTCCCCTGTAATAAAACTTCCTTGGGTCCTGTCCGTTCTTATACTTTATATAAGCGACAATATTCTCTCATCTTCTTTACCAACATCCACCATTCTTTGCTAACCCAAAGACTTCACAACAGATTAACAGGAACGAGATTTTAATCTTATATTATTATTATTATTATTATTATATTATTATTATTATTATTATTGAACATTCTTAGATGATGTACACGGTTCTTACATAATTACTTTATCTTGAAATATGTAATTAAACTTCAGTCCGAACTTAGGGCCGGAAGTTGGCCCTTTCCAATGGACCCAGAGGTGTTCAACCTCAGCAGCACCACATCGAAAGTTACCTCCAGTATGATGGAATGAACGGAGATTTCTCTTCAAGTTCAGGTGTAATCAGTCTACCTGTACCAGGTGAAGAGATTAATTTGAAAATAAGTTGGTTTCGGAGCAATGTCGCATAAACAATTCTACTAAAATTAACAATTTTTTATCACAATTTTAATGTAAATTTATAGAACTTTCTCTGTCCACGAGGAATATTAAAAAATTTACCTATATTACATTCATCAACAAGACTAATGTTTATCACGTGACATTAGGCAGCCCCTTGATCCCACACGAGCTATTTAGTGCACAGCCCTCACGTCAAAGGGGAATTTCGACTGAATAAGAGAAAATTACCTGCTGTTCTGTCTCCGTACATTCATTCCACCAGCCACAGGTGAGATGTCCCCCAATCAGTAGATTACAAATTAGCGAGATTTACTCTTCCACAGGGCTGAGGTACCTGTCTTACAATCATTAACAGGTGAAATCTGCTTTGTTCTAACCAATGAGCTCAATGAACAGCAAACTTCGCAAATATCACGATATTAATATTTCTGCTTCTTTTAAAGATCACAGAGATTTTTAAATATAAAAAATAATTAAATGAAAAACAAGATGCATAAAGGTGAGAAATGAAGTGTAGGAGGGTTAAAATACCTGCCTGCACAAAATAGACAAATTGTTCAGTCAAAAGACTCGTTGTCCTCCCTATCGATATTTCCTGCTGATGATGATCTACAGATCCAAATTAGGAAGGAAATTATAGGATTTAGAACATGAAAATCTAAAATCTGTCACGTGACCGCGTAAATAACTAAAAGTCAACAGATCCACAGAAATCTTCTGTCCCGAGAGTAAATGAAGTATTTATGCAAATAAAATTACCTAATCAACTTTGGCCACCTTGAATGTATCGATATGATATTGGTTACGATATATCGATATGTCTTTTAAAAGTGTAGCTAACGGACAGAGAGACATCTATCACGATGTTAGCTATCATCATCAGCTCTGCTGCTGACCGAGTCTCTCGTCAACTTCTTCTATTGCTGCCTGAGGAAAAGTGATTAACCCTTCAGTTCAGTTGTTATGAAGGGGAAATTCATCTACCGCTGTAGATACAGCAAAAGGATTCTTCATCTAAACAACCTTGATAATGAAGGATGATGCAACTTGAACTCGGTAAAACGAATCACATCAAACGTACTTCTCTTCTTCCAGGAGGTAGTCGCTGATCAAAAGATGGAGGAGACCTGATGTGGAGATACCTGAACAGCAGCCAGTAGATTATTAGAGATGGCAGACAGAAGGATGAGAGTATAAACTTCACAGTCGTCGGTTCTCTTCTACAAGCCGAGCTTAGCAGTTTGTGAGGTAGAACTGTCTCCATGACATTGGCCAGGAGGAGACATAAATATTCTGTCTGCTTATCTTTACTCTATTACAATCGACTGTCGGAGTTCTAAAGGCGATCAGACCTCAGCACAATCCCAGGTATTTTTTGACAACGAGACGAGGAGTTCACACTTTGTGATATCGCAGCAGACTTGTTGAGGATGAACGCTGTTTACCTGCCAGGTGGTAGAGGTGTACAACAATTCTCCAGATTAAATAAATGGAGTAGAGCAGGTAAATGTTTAGGTAAATAATAGGGGTCATCATGTCGCTGTCTTCCTGTCTCTCCACTGACTTTGTTATCACTGAATTTGCAGCTTATTGTTATTTAATACCAAACTGGATATTGTTTCAAAGACTCGCTCCTTTAGCGAAATCCTGGCTAAAGAACAGAGCAACAGAGAAGACACCAGGAAGAATCTGGTAAATGGGAGGAACTAATAACGAAAATTGATGAGGTTCTTGTTTCATATTCTCTAATAATGTCCTTCCTTACCGTCAACTGACCAGACGCTGACGGGGTCCATGGAGGGGAGACTTACAGCTCCAGATGAAGAGGGAGGGAGGTATTGTCGGGTGAGCTCTCCGGATCCCCCGACATCGTTCTAGGGAAACCTGCAGTATGTAAATAAAGAAGGGTCGACCCTGGATTGACTTAGTTTGGTGTAAACTGATCCTTGTGTTTACACCCAGGATTTCGGTAACGGAACGAGTCGTTGAGACAATATCCGGTTTGGTATTAAATAACATTAAGATACCAAAACAGTGATAACAAATTCAGTGGAGAGACAAGAAGTCTGCGACATGATGACCCCATTATTTCCCTAAACATTTACTAACTGGTGTCGTCTTTGTTGCGCTGTTCTTCAGTGTCATTGTATTCCAAGCTCAGACCTCCCGGCCACCGGGGGACTGATGTCCTGTCAGATGGCAGCGAGCGGGCAGATCTATTGACTGGGTCCAGGGACCGACTTCCTCTTTAAATGTATCGAGTCCAGGCTGACACGTGGGTGGGGACTGGAATAACGGGACCTGGGGTCCTTCCTGTCCAACTCTGTCCAGCCAATAATAATAATAATAATAATAATAATAATAATAATAATAATAATAATAATAACGGGGATTGTTTATATTTACGGTCTGTTTGTCTTTGTATTGAAATGAGTTGGCAATTTAATAATAATAATAATAATAATAATAATAATAATAATAATAATAATAATAATAATAATAATAATAACAAATTACTTGTTGTTAAGTTAGAAAAGTTCTAACGCACAAAGGTAAGAAAACACCGTAAGTTCCCCATCAGCTGACCGTTCGCTAAATTTGTCCTCAGGTTCTACAAAATGTAGAGAGAAAAACTGTGGTCCAGTTCATCCCAAATGTCAGAGACTCGGACCTCGACAGAAATACATCAGGTCATCAGAAAGGTAAACAACACAAATCTAAGAAGAGTAGAAAATATCTTTATTATTATTATTATTATTATATTATTATTATTATTATTATTATTATTATTATTATTAATTTTCTCCTCGACAAGTTCTTGATGATTCTATGATAAAATGAGATATAGTAAGAGAAATTCATACTTAATCGATCTTCATCTCGTACATTTAAATTGATTCACCTCATGAAAAGCAGACAGAAAGTCATCATCAGGGATGAGGGAGCCAGTTCTCCAGTAGTGGAGAGGAGCTCGTGAATTATGTCAGACGTGTGAGAGTCAACTTTGATTCGACTTCCGTAAATTAGTCCGCGGGAAGAACCCTGAAGTAGGAGGAGGTAACTCTGCCAAGAGAATAGATATGAGACTTCTATATTCCAGTTGGCTAAAATGAGGTTGATATTTATGCCTACGATTCTTTGTTATCAGTTTAATATCCTCAGCACATTTACAGGTATTCCCAGTAAGGGTTAATTTTCTCCCTCTCCCCCACAAACTTGTAAGACATCTCCATGGAGTCTAGAAAGATCGATACCTAATCACTGATGGTGGCCGATCATCCCGTTATCGGTACACGACTAATAATCAGTCTCACCTCTGCGGCAGCCACACGGACATAAACCGTCACTGATTGAGAATCAGTCGGATCAACATAAAAGTCAGATTTACCTGAGATGTTCACTGTGTCCGTTATGAATGAGAAGAAAGGTATCCAGAAATAAACAGCAACATATTTTTTTAGCCTAGTGTACTTTCTCCTAAACTTTGCAAAATAATTAAATGACTCAAATTAAACAATTTGTTCTCTTTAATTAATGCAATAAAAATGTAGTAAATAATTTGTGTTTCTCTCTTCTTTCATTGTTTCTTATCTGAAATAAGTAATAGCTGGTCAGACGGTCTGTCTTTGTTCAGCTCGGTGATTCTATAAATCTCATTGATCCATCAGCTCGGTTGTCAACAGCCATCTCTCCTACTTCGGTCTGCAGTAGAATTTCTTCTACACAAACACTGAGGAGGATCAAAGTTCTAGAGAAAACAGGTTACTGTGTCTCCAATACACTCTGTGGTTCTTGGACGTAAATATTGAACCTTTACCTGTCGGTGGTATTACCTGTTTGTTGTCTTTACTCATAGAAATCTCAAGTAGAGGAAGTCATCATTGAACTCCAAAGGCAGAGCAGACATGTGACCAGAACTGGTTTGGAAGAGAGAGAGATGAGGGCGCAGACAGAAGAGTAAGGAATAAGGGTCGTTAGACATCCCTGGGCCGACTTCTCCTGCAGTATCCGTGAGGTACGACACTCGTGCCTACATCAATCTCTTAGAATTACATTAATCTCCGTGAAGAGGAAGATGCGGGACGGTTCATCCATCACCATCCGTGTAACCCGATGCTGCAATAGAGAAAACACCAGACGTAATCCTAGGATCAGGTGGACGAGACGATGGAGCTGTGAGCTCTGTTCAGAGGTGTGAACGGCACCGAGACCTAGTGCATGAAACTACTCCTCCCGCAAACAGGATAATTTATTTCTTTACTTTATTATTGTTTACCTACCGAATTATTTATGTGGGCCGTGGCTGCTTATAGAGAATTAACGGCAGGTGGGAGGGGTCGACAGGCAGCCCCGGCCAAATACTCGCTGTAAACACAAAGGTCCGTTCACACGGAAGAGAGTCCGTCCTGTACGAACCGCCTCGGCTGACACAGAGGTCCCCGGGGACCGGAGAGGTCTGGTGTCTGGGGTCATGGGATCAACGATCTTGATGTAATGATGAGATCAATGATGACAGGATACATTAGAGAATAGCGGCACCAGTAATAAACCAGGTGGCTAGAATACCGAGGTACAGACAGACCGAGAAAGTTTCCGAGGATACAAATTCCGAATATGGTAATTATTTCAGATGAAAGAAGCTCAGTTCACAACAATCACTTCTGCTCTCGGTCTGAAGCAGATGGAGACCTCCTCTGTCTCCCTCATCCTCGTGGAACAGAACATTTTAAGTTGGATGAACCCTAGAAAACTATAACATTGGCGATTATCACTCACGACTTCCTGTGGAGGTTAGAATTTGAGGGCCTGACACAGAGCACGAAAAGTGAGGGTTAGGTGGAGGAGGGGCCGGGGCTGACAGAAATCTTGGGCCTATTTCTCAGAAATGTAGGGTTGCCCTCTGTCCCTCTCAGTTTCTTAAACGTGAGGTTTATTTCCTCCTAGCAAAGTAAATAAGGGATTCTGGGTGGCCTGCCAAACTGCTCTGACCCCGGGGGTAGAGGTGAGACCGACCACAATACCTGCCTCTGAAACCGACTGGAATCTCTGCGGTCTGTAGTCCGATGGCAATATATTCCTCTCTGTTCGGGCGGGAGACATCAGTCCAGAGCCCTGAAAATGTCTAGAACACAAACGACGGACGTCACCGTCAGTAGGATAGAAAGCACAGAGATTTCTCCGTCGGGTACAGGTGTAATCAGTCTACCTGCACCAGGTAGAGACGGCAGTCTGGAAATAAATTAGTGTTGCTGCTGTATGTCATCGCAATTCAAAATTTAACAACGGAATTCAGAGGGAATGAGGAGGAAGTCGCCCTCTGTGTTGTTCCTACACCTTGACTCCTCCAGCCACAGGAGAGATGAATGTCCCACAGTTAGTAGATCTGTTATTCCACCCGGCTGAGTTACCGGCTCCACAGAGATCTCGATTATTCCGATAACATATCGATTGAAAGGTGTGAATATTTTTTTTAATGTAACTAAAAGGAAAATAAATTTGCCCAAAATGTATCATCAAATTTCTCATGTCTCAAGAATATTTACAACCTGAATATAATTATATTCATCTTGCATATCATTAACCAGCCAAATATTTATGGCAGCATGGAAAACAAAACTAAAATTTCTCTGAATTCTTAGAAATTTATCCATTATTCTGTTACTGAAAAAATATTTGTAGGCTCAACTTTTACTGTTTATCCTGTGAAAGACTAAAAGTCGTCTTGAATTTTCTGTTTGTCCAGTAAATTGTTGTTTTCACTCTTGAATGATGGAGCCCAAAGGACAAGCAGAGGAATCTGTACAGTGAATTACAGAACATGTTTTACCCGACCGAAGGAACTGGAGATGAAAATACAGAGGAAGGGGATGTGGGGCTGCAGAGTCGAAAGCAAAGCTAAATAATTTTAGGGAACCTTGGCACTGATGTAGAACATAAGGGATGACAAAAGGTACCAATGTGGCAGAGCGCAACACAACATTTAAAGGGCAGTTAAAAAGGAGACAGGAAATGAAGATGCTGAGCCGGCACACACCGGCTTGAAAACAGAACTGCTACTGTCAGTAAAAGTTAAGATGAATTCCTAGACAAGTTGTAGTCACTTACAGCGAAGCAGGAATCAAATTAATAAAGCTCATGCCCGCCACTGCACACCATGGTCCCGGCACCGGCTGGTGATGGACAGTGATGACATCAGTGGAAGAGCAGGCCACAGAGATTTGTCAACGGTAAAAAATCTGACAATGGCCACCATAAGAAGAAACAATCAGACGGACTCTGTAGGTCACAGACAGAACTACTGCTCCAATAACTGAACTATCAGGATGATTCAGGACAAATAGCAGGTTTTTGTTATTATCTGTCAAGACGGCATCAGAGTGAAGAAAGACCAGGCAAAAGTTGCGCTGTAAACACGAGATTCAATCCGTAGAACCAACTCCAGCAGCCGGGAATCTGCTTCAATCAGCTGCAGAGAAAAGAAACTTAATTCCCCCACCAACAATAGCGGACACTGATCATAGCAGACAAACCTCAAAGATTTCTCTTCCTATTTCATCAGATTCACTTATAGATCAACACCTGCACAGAAATGAAATACACAAAAGTAGCCATGTGCTGGTGGTTCCACGAGTGAATTCTTCACCCTCTTGCTCCTCAAGCACCGCTCAGGAGACCACGACAGGACCCCAGTCACCAAGGTTGATACCCCAACACCCCAGCACCCTCTCCTGGTTGGGAGACGTCCTTACAGCTCGACAGACAGGAAGAACAATACAATCTTGGCACTTTCTCACTGCTGCAGAAACATGATTAATTATTACAATGCTTTGTCCCCATGGACAACCTGTCAGGTTTATCATCTTATTAACATGAGCTTCAGCCACCAACAAGTGAAATGGTGCAGAAATATTTCCAATTAACACGGACAACGACAACAGCTCGACTTGGAGGACCACCTCCACGTGGTGTCGGGCGAGACGAAGAGTCCTCCACCACAGCAATGCAGAGGTTGTTTTTTCCAACGTCTGGGGCTTCCCGGCCCTAAGTCCCAGGCGATCAACCCACAGGGCCACCCAAATTCCCCGAGAGACGCCGGTGATGCTGAAAGGAACCCCGGACCTGCACCTCCATGTGGTGTCTGTGGGGGCCCAACAGCGAAGAAAGCCTGTCGTGTGTCATCTGTCAGAAGTCAATCCACCAACGCTGTAGCGGCAAGACGCGAGCGGAGACGGAGCAACGGCGACAAGACGGTGCCTATCAATGCCCCCAATGCTGCAAGTGCGGGAAGGTTTTCCGACTCCTCCAAAACAGGGCAACATGCGGAGTCTGCAATGCCCCAGCCCACCTTGCCTGCACGAACCTGTCCAGAGTAGAACGCGAGAAGCTGATCAGAGGCCTGAGGAGCTGGACTTGCTGCAACACGCCGCAGTTATCCACCCCGCCACAACCATCTCAACCGACGCAATCCACCAACCAACTGCCAGAAAGGATGGGTTTAGTGGCCCCCTGTCACCATCACCAGCCAAGCCGAGAAGGACAATTGTGCAGAGGGCCGCAGAGTCATCAAGAAGACGAGACCGAGAGCCGTATGTATCACGTGTGGTCAGCCCCGTCACCTCGCCTGCACCCGCCTCCCACGCAGAGAACGAGAAAACATCCGAGATGGCTGCCGAGAGTGGCGATGCTGCGGCACAACACCACCTCCATCTTCGAATGTCCAGTCCAACCAATTTCCACCAACAGATCAAAGAAGCGTAGAGTCCCGCCGACAAGACGAAGTACCAACCGATGATGAGGGACAGGCGCGTGGTGGCGGAAGTGACGAGCTGCCAAATCCCAACCAAAAACTAGATCCCGGTCAAGAGATGAGAGGAACCAGTGCAGACGTGTAGATGGTGCTCCAGACCCCGATAAGTAACGGGCAGCAGACAATACCCGAGCCATGCCACGAAGAAGACCCCGAAGTTCAAGATGTGACGACCCAAGCTGACGACGCCGAGAACTCTCCCGATACGAGTCCAGCAAGAGAAACCGATGTGCCATCGCCGTAGCTAGCAGAAGGGGACCAGTTACGAAGCATCGCCATTGAAGAATCGCCGAGACAAACCAGAACGATCCTGTCACTAGAGGAGGCGCGATGCGCGGCCTGTACCACTCGGATCCGACAGGGGGCCCAGAGACTGGTCTGTTGCCTTTGCAAATCCCAATACCATTTTCGCTGTATGATGACAAACCGATTGCAGATGGAGAGAACGAAACAGATACAGAAGTGGCGATGCAACCACTGCACCCAACAGCCAATAGCAGACAATGCCGGACAACAAACGACCCCCGAGCTAGATGGAAAGAGCCCCGGTGTACACCAACCCCAACTCCACATTCTTCGGTGGAACTCCAATGGTATCCACAGGGAGCTGCCTCTTTTGGAAGATCTCCTTGAAGCTACCAATGTGGACGTGGTGTGCATCCAAGAAAGTAAACTGCTACCGAAAGACAAGACGCCTGAGCTCCGCAACTTCTGTGCTGTTCGACGGGATCGACCAGTGCAAGGGGATGCGAGAGGGGGCGGTCTACTGACGTACGTGAGGAAACAACTGCCATATAAGGTAGTCGGTAGCCAGACCAGTGACACGAGTGCCCTGGAGAAGTTGACAATCGAGATCCCTACCCCACGAATGCAGACGTTCACAGTTTCAAACTGATATCTCCCCCCGGAGAATTCTCGTTACCTGCAGAGGACTGGTTTCTCGCTGGTGGAACTCCAGATGGACATCAAGGTGCATGAGGTGATCTGCGTAGACCTGAACGCTCACGACACAGCATGGGATCAGACAGCCAAATGGACGCGAACGGAACCTTCCTCACCGACCCAGAGGTACCGACACGCCAAGATCCTGCCACAGGGTCCTTCTCCTCACCAGATGTAACGGTGGTCCACGCGGCCTTCCGACACTAGTACGACTGGGAGCCCCTCGACACCCTCTCGTCTGATCATCGACCCATCATCATCACAATCCACCTCCCGGCGGAGAAATTGAAGGGAAGGGTACGAAACGGCTAGTCTGGGACTGGAAAAGTTGGGACCTCCGAGCATTTGCGGCAGCAGTAGAAGATCAATTGACCAACACTGAATGCCTCGAAGAAGAACCATTGACGCAATTGTACCGACATTTTTACGAAGTTCTGCTTGCAGCAGCCCGACGGCACATCGGACTGAAGGCAGTAGGAATGACCGGCGAATGCTGGAAGACGAGAGAGATAGCCGAGGCAGAGAGAGAAAGGGACGACTTGAGGGAGAGACTCAGCATTCAATCTGAAGAATGCAAAGGTAAAGACAGTGTGGTCAAGGAGCTGGTTAAGGAGAGGAAAGCGGAGATATGGGAGCGGAAGGTGACGTCGGCGAAAGGGAAAAAAGAGATGTGGTCCATCCTGCGGAGCCTGACAAAAAATCGAAGCACCACTACAGCCCGAATCATCTCAGACAACGGCAAAAACTTCGTGAGCAAAAAGCAAAAAGCAGATGGCTTTGTCAAACTCTATCAGGACGTGAGCAATCTCAAAATTGAAAAGCATGAGAGAGGGATGAAGAAAGCCTTAAACAGTCGACTGAGGGGCGAGTCAATGGATTCTGAAGAATGTCAAGCCTTCAGGCTAGAAGAGGTGAAAGCAGCCCTGCGTAGCCTGAACTCGATGAAAGCAGCAGGACCAGATCAGATCCACCCGAGACTACTTCACCACTTAGGTCCGGTAGCAGTTTCCACGCTCTTGGTGATCTTCAACAAGTCGTGGTCAAACACCAAAGTCCCCCGAGAATGGAGAATTGCGGATATTCGACCGGTGCCGAAAGGGGAGAAGGACCTACAAAAACTTGAGAGCTATCGCCCAATCTCTCTAACGTCGACAGTAGGCAAAACGATGGAGCGACTTGTCACCAACCGGCTCAGATATCTCACCGAAGCAAAACAGCTTCTGTCAGAGAACCAAGCGGGGTTTCGCCACGGCCGTAGTACCGAAGACCAACTGCTCAGAATGTCCCAATCGATAAGTGATGGCTTCCAACACTCCCCAATGCAGCGGACCCTGGTGGCGCTGATCGTCTACTCGAGAGCTTACGACAAAGTGTGGAGAGATGCCCTGTTGATGAAGATGTCCCAAAAGGGCATCTCAAGTCACATGGACAGATGGGTCCAAGCATGGTTGTCGAATCGGCTCTACTGGGTGACGTTTGACGGAGTGAAGAGCAAGAAGGTTACGTTCAAGCAAGGCGTCCAACAAGGGGTCGGTCCTGTCGCCGCTCCTGTTTCTTTTCTACAATGACGACCTCGCAACAACGATAGAAGCCCCCCCAAGTCAGCCTCTTCGCAGATGACGTTGCGGTATGGGTACAGGATGCTGACCTGAGGAGTGCTGAGGTGAAGCTGTAGAAGGTCCTCGACGGCGTGACGAACTGGAACACCAAGTGGAAGATGGAACTATCGACCCAAAAGTCTGAATGCTCCTTCTTCAGCACCAACACACACGAAGCTAGTTGGCGCCCTACCCTACACCTTAACGGGCAACAGATCAAGTACAACCCAAACCCGAAGTTCCTGGGAGTGACGTACGATCGACAGCTCACCTTTGGCCTGCATGCATCAATTGTCGGCAGCAAGATGAAGCAACAGGCTGGAGCGTTACGGTGCTTGGCGTCAACTGATTGGGGATACGAGAAGACCTCCCTGCGGTCCACCTACATCGCCACTGGTAGGTCGACAGTCGAGTACGCAGCGGCGGCATGGCTGCCGTGGGTATCAGCGTCAACAATGGAGAAGTTAGAATCCCGCCAGAGGTACTCAGGCCGCGCGATCAACCCCTGTTGAATCAATCCTGGCAGCAGCAAACCTCCCGACCGTTGCCACCAGGGCCTCCCAGCTCAGCACGATAACCATGGAGAAGTGCCTCCGAATGGCCGACACCAACCCCAGACGACAAACAGCATTGACCGAGGTCCGGCAACGGACGAAGAAGCGAAGATGGCGAGTGGAGGCTGGCAGCACGTGGAGGTCCATCTCCGGATCAACACAGCCAGAGAAGGCTCCTGATCTCCTGCCGCCCTGGATGCGGACTCGAGGTGGAAGGTACAAAGACGGGCGATGCAGCGACTAACGGAGGACTGGAGCTCATCCGGCGACGAACGGCACCACTGCAGGCGGTGGGGCCATCATGGCCACCCCTGGCCACCCAGGCGATCCAGCGATCCACCGCTCCTATGCTATCCCGGCCGGCGAATGGTGAAGGCGATCAAAATGGCGTTGCAGATCTTGCAGGCAGAAGAAACCCCTCGGAAAGCCCGCATAGTCCGTCCCGCTACCTGCCAACCCACTGAAGAACGCAGACGAGAAAACGACTCCGACCCTCCTCTCCGCCCTCGGTGACAGCGGGTGGGTGCCAGATCACCTTCACCTGGTGCCCGAGCCACTGCGGCGTAGTTGGTAACGAAATGGCGGACGAGCAAGCCAGGGAAGGTGCAGCAGCCAGCCAGCCAGCCAAGAGGGGAATGGCCACCGCTACTATGACTCTGCAAAGGCAGCAATAAGACGAGCCACGAGAGGGAACCCCGTCACCCGCGAGAGGCTCCGCAGAGTATATGGTGAACGCGGATAGAAACTCGACCGCCGAGCAGACGACCATGTGCCGAAAATGTGGAATGGGAGAGCAGACGGCGGAACACGTGGTCTACGACTGCCCCCGCCTCTCGAGCAGACACCCCACGACGGCCCCGCTGGGCGTGCTGAGAATATGGGAGAAATGGAGCTCCGCGCCCGACCTTCCAGACGTCTCAAAACCCGGCCCCCCCATTAACCCTCTGCAGAGCTGCTCAACACCAACAACAACAACAACCAAAGCCAGTGCTCTAACCTCACTGTTAGCATTTACCCATGAAGGCCGGCTTCATCTTCGAATGTGCAGGGCTCCTAGGTAAAGAAAGCAACCTTAGCATCTCCTTTATAAAAGGTGTTTAGGAAAAGAACCATTTTGACATCGCTACGAGACAAAACCTCAACACCAACTAAATGGTCCACCAAACATGATTCCAGTCTAGCCTGAGCCTCGAGGCAGCAACACAATTTGTTATTATTATTATTATTATTATATATTATTATTATTATTATTATTATTATTATTATTATTATTATTATTATTATTATTATTATTCCTTATGCAGAAGGAGCAGAGCATAGATAATTTGCCATCTGGCTGCTATTACACTGGAGATGAGGAAGAAAGAGAATTTTTCTTTATACAGAGATAAAGCTGCTGAAAAATTAATCCTGTTCCTTTGATGTAGAAGCAATTGATACAGAAGGAATAAGGTAGCGCACCCAATCGCCCTTCTTATACATAGGAGCAATGAACTGGAAGGTTCTCGGTTTCCTTACAGCAGCATCACACAAAACTTAGATATCTGTCTGTGTAAGGGTTAATGAAGCCAACAATTTCGACAAGGATAATCCAACCTGTGTCGTGAATTTTATATTTCATCTCCTATCGGACAATTGATTTAAGATGTGTAGCAGCTGACAAAGATCCAAACAGCTGCATTTGTTGGTTGACAGAAGTGGCTGATATTTTTGGGTGAGTTAATCACTTCATCACAAGAAAGTGGCACCTACCATGTTCTGGATTCTACTGCACCATCATCCATCACCATCTAAATCAAATTGGTTGCTGAGGTGGAGCAACATAAATTGGCCTGTGTAGTGCTTAATATCAAATATTTGAGTTTGTAGGGTCAATTCATTCTCTGCCCCTAGAGTCAGGAAAGAAAGAAAATATGTTTACCTGTCTCCCTCAGGTGAGTGTCTGAGATGAGGACCTCAGAAAATCCTCAGGATCAGATAATCGACCAGTCATTTCAGGAATATCCAAACCTATTCTGCCATCACAGAAGTAAATGTAGGCAGCTCACTGATTACCAACTTGTCAAACAAATCCAGAACCAAGAAAAATCATCAGTAAATTGCAGATACATCTCTCCCTGATGCTGTTAATTTGAGTTACACTTGGAAAATAATGTCCACAGTGTGTAAACTGCCCGCACATTCAGCAAGAATTTGTATTCACCTCATACAATCAACACAGAGAAAATATCTTCACGTACGTTAACATATATTTCACGTCCTATCATCATCGTTGCCTGTGTCCTAACAGCCGTGTACTTGTTATATGCATACAAGAACCTGACTAAAATTTGGTCTCACAACTTCAATTGAGTAACAAAGGTAACACAAAGACAAGAAAAACTCCTGTCCATACAGAACAATCAGTGTTCACCACCAACAGATCAAACATCCAGCATTAAATACACAACAAATAATGTAGAATTCTGACAGGGAAATATGTAATATATATTAGTGTAAGTTTGGATTGATAGCTTTATACATTTCAAGCTACATCAGGAATGTAAAATTGTATATTTTGCAAATATATTATAAAAATTACATTTTATCATAAGAGTTACTCCCCTTGATATCTCGGAGCCAATGATACCCACTTAATTGTCTTTATTTCTGTGTTTCTGTTATGATACAACAATATTTTAAGAGAATCTTCAAGGTGGGTGCAGATGTTGGATGAAAGGCATGTGGTTGTCATGGTGTCACTGTTGAGGATGTAATTAAACACCAGTGACACATGTGAAAATGGTCAGCAATGAAGTCTGAACATTCCTGAATGTTCTTGAGGACACAGCTCATTGTTTGATCTCTCCATGACTGGATGGTGTCAGCCTACAAGCTTCCCTCAGATTACTGCTTGTCTTGCTCACCCTCTATAAGGGCCATGGGAACAATGGTGCCTGTTTTATCCATTAGCCAAGGATTTCAGAGACTATAATTTTTGTTGTTACAGTCCTTTTAGAATTATATTGCTACACCTTCATTTGATGTTATTTTACAATTACTAAATCTAAAAATACTCAATGGTAACGACCTGGAAACCTTCACACTTTGTTAAATGAGCCCCTTATGTGCACTCAAAAAGGGAGCAGAAAGGGCTGAACTCTGGGAGACCATTTCCCAATTTTATCTACTTATTCCACTTACCTATTTATTTGTTTGCTTGTTTTTTTCACTAGAATAAAATTCAGAGCACAAAAAGTTCTTCAGACAGATTCATGTCTAAAACTGCAGTTGATAGCGGTGGACCTCTGGCTGGAAGAATCTGCTGCTGCTTGGCTGATTTATTTGTCCCTGAATGTGTTCAACTTAACATTTGAATTGCTCCCACATAAAACTGTCAACGTCTGCTGCAGGTACCGGCCTAGTTAAGCCTTTCTGGAGAACCACATTCTCCCCATCAGTTCTCTCTGATTTTTGAGATTGTGAATTAGTAAAAGGTGAAATTCTAGATTTGATTGGCAGTCATTCTTCTTGGAGAATAAAAGAGGCTGTGCTAATCCAGTGAGGTTTGGATTACCTTTAATCTGTGCCCCAGCATTTTGATAAGGAAAACAGAAAGGTTCTACTGTTTCTGTTGGGTCTGGATAACTGCATCAAAGAAACAGACAATAATGGCGCTCAGGGGAGCATACCTTTCTCAGCTGTTCTGTAGTCTACACCGTGTAACTTAATATCACAATTTATAACAAGACAACATCAGTGACATCAGCCATTATCTTAACTAATCTGTGTGTGTGTGTGTGTGTGTGGGTGTCAGGTATGTATCAAGAAATACACCCATGGAGAGGTTACAATTTACCCACATAATTTCATAAATTAAGCCTATTTTATCCTGTGTCTCCTACAGCTGAAGATTCCATTCTGTTTATTACCAAAATTATCCTGTAGGGAAATTACACAGATTTCTATCAATTTACAGAAAGCAAATTCCTGCTGTCAGCAAAGGTCTGCAGACTGACAGGAACCAACAGAGAAAGGTAATCTTTGGTTTTATCTCAAATGATGGAACAATTAAAATTAAAAGCGACTTTCCTCAGTTTTATTTGTGAAACAGAATAGAAAAACAAACCAAAGATTTATTTTGATAAAGAGATGGAGGGACTCGATCTGCCCTCCTGCATTTCCACCAATAAGTGACATGTGAGGCTGAATTAAACTAATCATCCCAGGAGGAGGCTGAAGATTAAAAAAACATTTGTAAAATCGTCAGAAAATAGATTTTATAGAAACAGAAGAATGAATGATGATGGAACTGATCTGCTGATGTCGCCTGGCAGGGTAGGAGACCTGGGTGGGCAGGAAAGTTATGCAGACCCTGAACCTATCTGCCACTGACCAAAGTTAATTATTCAAACCCCTTCGCTCGATTAATATTCAAAGGAAACCAAAATATCTATAAATTACTTTTTCATAAAAGGTGTTAGAAGTATTTACATATATGAAGATAAACTTACATCGCTGCCCTTTGTGACTGAAGATGATGCTGCCGATGATGTCCTTCTGACAGCCAGACTGGAGCCTGAATCGGTCATAGAGGTGTCGACTACAGAGATAAACAACTGCAGATGACTTCTATGAAGTAAACTATAGTAACTATTCTGTCAGTTACCTACCTACAGGAAATACTCTATCTAGGTATTTATGAGTGTACTTGTTGAAGAAAGGTATTTGTTAGTAAAATATAATATTATATAAAATAGTTGAAGCCAGTAACTCATTAAGTTGTCTTTATTATGATTGATCTTTGTTTTCTACAATTATTAACTTGAAATTATTAAAGACAACATTCTGACAATTAAAGGGAACAGATGGCATGAGTACTGTTAAGTGCTAATTACTATTATTAGTGATTGTATATTAAATGAAACAAGGTTTAAGGTATGAATGATTAAAACATACAAATCTAATCTCTGTACAGTACAGAAGACTGAATTAACTGAAATATATCAACAACAGAAAGACCTTCATGGACTTAAGACGACTGAAAAGCAACTTTACAAATACTGATGGCTGATGATCGTGGAAATGCATTTATTTTCCAAAAACAACTTTTTAACTGTAATTTTGTAAATAAATTTAAGTTTTGTCAAATTGTATACATTTCAATAATGTTATCATAACTATAACAGTGTTAATACTATTATAATTCTCTAATACTTTGTCTTGGAAATTCATGGAGCAGGGGGGTTTTAAAGGTATTTCATCTTTGTATTATGAAAGTACTTTGCTGTGTCCATCAGTGCATTCCAGAGAATAAGGTGCAGCAAAGGGCAGACAACTACTGAGAAATGTTAGACTTTAAGGCTCTTGGTGACCAGCTGATCATTCCAGGTCAGATGTGGTTATTAAAGAAGTGCAGCAGAAATTATCATACTCTGTTAAATGTGCCTATTAAATGTACTAAGTAACAGAGCAGATGGGGCTGAATCAAAGAGAGGATTAACCCTACTCATATTTTGACAGTAATGTGAATGGTTCCAGATTAAACAGGATTTTCCTTCATGTCCAGTCTCTGCAGACTGAACAATGTGCTCTCAGATTGTTTAAATTCTTCTGAGTTTCTGTAATTAATGTCCTACTTACATTCTTCTGCTAACTTTCAGCAGTATTTCTTTCATTTTCAAATTAATTTTATTAAAAATAAATTAATAAATTATGTCATATTGGAAATTCTATTTATGAGTACATTTAATATTGTTTAATTTATGAGGAAGTGAAGAATTATGATTTGTTTATGGAACATTCAGGGAAACAGCTATCTGCACATTAGGCAATTAAATAAAAGAGAGAGAGAGATGAGGGTTGGTTATATATTAATAAGTTTAAATAAAAGAGAGAGATGAGGGTTAGTTATATATTAATAATTTTAAATAATAAATGGTTAAAATCAGGGCAGTAAGAATTACAGTTGAATGCAAAGAAGATAAACAAAGAGAAAGAATGGAAAACCAGTTTAAAATTCATACAATGACTGTTAATTTGCTTTTGTTAAAACTACCAGTTGAGCAGGTAGGGATCGATCCAACAACAAGTCAATTTCCATCTTCCCTGTGGCTGCTGAGGAAGCCAGGTGTAAAGTAAATTCTTACTCCACATGGTAAGGGTATTTAATTTTTAATTCTTATTACAAAATCTAGTTACAAATACAAAAAAAATCATCAATGTTAACTCCCTGTTTCAAAAGTATGCCCATATTTTTACAGGGAGTGGGTACTGACATCCCCATAATTATATGTTTCTAAGGTTTTTTAGGCTACATGATTTAAATGTAAGAAACTTTGTAAAGTGATTTTGTTTTTTCCTAAAACTCTCTCCCATGCAAAAGAAACAAAAACAAACTCCCCCTATCCTATGCTGAGCAAGTAATTTATAAAATCTATTCTTCAAAGGGTTAAAGATTATGTTTTTTTTAAAAAAAAGCCAACAACATGGCACAGTAAGAAATTCAAATGTTAAAAGGCAGAGACAGAAAACAATAACTTATCACAAAATTATAATAAAAATACTTTTACAGCATAAAACAAGATGCTACAAGATAAATGTTTACTTTCAGGCCAGCAATCCATTTGCAAGAAAAAACACAATTTTACAGATTAAGAGATGTAGCAGCATACCTCCTAATTATATACACAGATGTTTTAAAGAAGAAACACTTGTGAATAATAGTCATTCCTAATAAATTACACAAAAACGGTGTGAGTCTATGTCTCCTGTGGAAACAATTACAAATAGTTTAAATTCAACAATAAATATATGTATGTATGTAGTCACATATTCTTTGAGAAAAGACATTTTAACCTTAGAATGCTGTAGGAAATTGCCCAAATCGTTTGGAGGAAAATCAGTAATAGCTAGAACTAAGTGGTTACATATAAACACAACCATTTTGGAAAAACTAGCTGCTGGCAATTAGTTCATTGTTATTGCAAAGACATTTAAGAAATATTGCGGACCAGATGTCAATTGAACACCATATGTTTTGGGGTTAAAGGGATTTACAGATTGCTTCTGCCATTCATTTTTTCAAAATAAAATGTTCATCCTATTTTCTGTACTAGCGACCAATTAGCGGTGTAAAAAATAGTTAGATGAGAAATAGTTTCAAAATTGTTGGACTCTCAAAGTGTCACTTAAAATCTACCAGACAAATAATGGCCACTATTAACAGGTGTTAATGTCCTTCCACCAGACTTTAACAGAGAAAAAAACAAAAAAAAAAACACTCCATGGCAAACTTTCTATCACAGAAGGTAACCAGCCAATTTCAGCAAAACTGTACCTAGATTTTTCTTCAGCCAGGCACTTGAATGCGTGTATTACTGAAGTTAATGACCAATACAGGCTATTACAGAATATTATAGATATTAAAACTGCACGAAAGTTGAACTGTAAAGAATCTCTAACTAGTTTCTATCCGGTAAATAAATATTTCCATAATGCAACACTAAGCCAGCCAATTCCTATACTAAACATGATATGACCTAAGCAACCAGTACTTCAAGAATTTAAATCCAGCCTGTGCCAAAATATCAAGAATTATAAGTAGCATTGGCACCATTTTTGTCAATGAAAGTTATCTAGGCAAAACCAATAGTTTCTTTCAGGACAGAGACAGGAAACATCTCCTGAAACATCAATACTTTCATAACAAACATTACGGTGATAAAGGTTAATAAAAACTACAGTGTTAAGTACTTTAGTTTTGCCAATGGCGTCCAGTAAATAAGATTTACTACAACGGTTTGAGTTATGTACGACTTTATCCATGACAAAACATTGAGGCGGCTTCATTCAAATGCCTAATTTGTTATGGGTGTTGTATTTCCATGTCTACAAAGGAAACAACCATGATATGGAGAAATGTAATGTTGCAGTTGTCTAATAGAAAGCACTGCAGGTTTTGCACCACCACCAATTCTCTGGAAGAAAAGACCTTAATAGAACTCTTCGTGCTTTAGATATGAGGGAACCTACACCATCGGCTGGTAAATTAAAAAAAACAAAAAAAAACTCAAGAAAGGTATGCCAAAGCCAGCCAGCCCTGAGCTGGATTCAAACTTGAGCAACCAACCTAGCAGAGCAGTAGACTACCACTGGACTGTGTAACAGAAACATCGATATAATCAGGTTCTTTGTTGTCTGATTGAGTTTTGTGATGAACATATTTTAGATGAATTCAATCAGTATGAAATTTTGCAATCAGGAAACATTTATAGTAGTGTAGAAGCATTTTCTTAATTAACTCGCTATAGGTTGCATATGATAGAGATATTTTAATTAGAGCTCTAAAGTTTAATTGATACGATTAATGTCCACTCTAAGTTTAATACGGTTAGAGACTGGAAGATAATTCTAGAAATACATATGCTATTTAATTTCATCTATTTAAATAAGAATATTTCATCTGAAACTGAACATTTCATGCTAATTTTCAAACCTTTTCAGGGAAAAAAGTTAACAGATGAAACAAACAAACATTTTTAGTCCTAGAATTTTTGTTTTTGTAAAGCATAAGGCTCATAGCCTGAAACTGCCCAATTTATTTAAAATTTGGTTGAAATGTAAGTTTCTGGTATTTGAATATAAAAGACAAAGTTAACTGACACTGAAGGTCTACGGACCGTAAACTTTATATTCATCTGTAAAAATAAACATTGTTCTGAGTAAAGAGAGAGTAATAATATCACAAAGACTGGGCATATAGTAGGCATTAACCCTTAAAATGAGGTGCATTTAAATATATGCAGTTTTCACCCCCCACATTATTTGAGTTTTCTGTGAGGGGGTGTGTTGTTTGAAGGAGTCAGGTAGCCGTGTGTCAGGGTTATGATTACTGCAGGTGAAGGGTTAATGACAGCTGACAAATAGAATCAACAAATCATCTCTAAATGTTGCTTATGTGAAGAGATAATAAAATGTTATACAAATAACTCAGGAAGTCTGTTTTATTTTTGTTTAATACTTCAATCATTAAAGATGACATAAAGATAACTTATCATCCAGAGGGAGTGTAACCAAGGAATATATTAACCATAAAGGTTAACACTAACCACTGCTTAGCAAGTAAATTTGAATAATAATGCCTAAGATATCACTGACAAGAAACAACAAAACCAAATCAGCAGTTAAAACAATTTAAAATGAATAAATAAACTTAAAATAATAATTTATAAAGAAAGCATGCTTAGAATACTCTTAATAAAGAGTAACAAGAGGAGGATACATTGCATATTGTGATGCATATTTATATTCTGTTTTTATTGATAAAGTCAACATTTTTTAAAACTTCGATATTTTCTGTAAATCATATAATCTTAATTCTCTAAACCATTCTACTTTTGGAGTCTGAATAATGATTTCTGTCAACTGTTCTCAATGAGGCTAAACATCTGCTTTTGTTCATTTGGTCTTAAAATTCTTTTCTACAGCAGCAAAGTGCTGACAGAGATCATTTTTACCACAGCAGCTCATAAATTTGTCTGGAAGGAGCCAAGTTAGCGATGTTTTTAGTCATCATGGTTGTAACTGTACTTTTCTCCTACTGGGTTCTAGTCACGGGTGACATGGGATACAGCACTTTAGTCTTAATCACTTTGGCCTACAAACACTTTAGTCCACTACAGGCATTTTATCTAATTTTAAATTATTCTAAACACAATGACTGGACAGGACTTAATCACAGTGCAGGGTTAATATTGTTAAAACAGGGTTGGTGTATATTTGGCCAAGCTTGAAGCAAACAGTGTTCTAAAACTAATGACAATTGCTGAATACAATTCAACCTTAGTGGAAGGGTAATTGTCACAACATCGTCATTTTGTATACTGACCACTGCATTTTCAACTCAGTTATTTAATTTATCTAAAACAGAAAGTAGCAAACAAGAATTATTTTACTTCAGTGAATTTTGAGATTTTATTTTTTACAAAAGAACGTATTTTCAAATCAACTGAGTGACTTGAGATTTGCATATACAGTAGAATTTGCATAATCAACCACCCCGAGGGACCAGCTAAAAGGGGGCGGATTACACGAGCTGAATCACATGCGATACTTAGAAAATCTGAACGGACTATACAAAAGAAGGCGGATTACAAAGTGGTGGCTTACGCGAAGGCGCATTACATGAGTTCTGCTGTGTATAAGTACTTGCTAGCACAACTTCATCATTTGTAGTAGAGATAGGAGTAGATGAAGATCAAGAAAAATTTTAAGTAAAATATTTTAAAAATGCAGCACTACTGGCTGAGAGTATAAACTTTGTCAAAACAAAATGAGGTAGAGACAAACTTTGCAATGCCGGATACTATTATGCCAAAAATCGGACATGGAAAAACACAACTTACTGGCGCTGTGAAAACCGTAAATGTCCAAGCCAGTTTGTTTCATGTAACAACACAGAATTGATGAAATACTCAGAACACAACCATGCAGGAACTGAAAGAATGAATGTGCTTATGGCGCCAGAAGATTAAAGACAAGGCAAAGTCCACATCAGAAGCTCCTGCTGCCATTGTTGAAATAGTTGGTGAGTCACCAGCTTCATCATTATCACTGCTTCCTACCATCTCAAACCTAAAACGTATTATCTGTATTATCCGAAAGGAAAGAAATAGACAACTTCCTGAACTTCCAACCACATTGTCTGAGATTGATGTTCAAGGACAATTTACCACTACAATAGAAGAGCAATGGCTAATTCATGACATTGGGACTGACGATCCACAGAGAATGTTGATATTTTCCTCGTAACCATTCCTGCAACAGTTGTCTACATGTTCACATTGGTATGCAGATGGTACTTTTGACATGTCCACGTTTGTTTTACCAGCTCTACACAATACATGGAAAGATTTATGGAAAATGCCACATCTGGTAATTGTGTAATGGAAAAGGCAGTAATTTACTTGAATATCATTTCCAAAAACATGCACAAAAGCATTGCGAACTGATAATTCAAAGTCAATGTTTACATCTGTAACCTCAAGTTGGAACTCACGACTTTCCATGAATTCTACCAGAGCATGTAGCATTTGAATGTAAGTTCTGTTTTTCCTGGCATGAACACCGTTAAAATAATATTCTTTAAAGAAAACCATACTGAAAAATGTTGGCAGCTTTATTACTCTACAGCTGATCTTTCCTGAGTAATTACTACCTACTTTACAAAGGTCATATGAATATCAACACTGTGCTTAATTGGCTTTATATGTCAAAATGCATGTTTACAAACACTTTAATGAAATAGTTTTGGCAAACAATGAATATTAATAATTGGGATAAAGGAATCCAAGAATATTCATGAATGATTTTCAACATAGTAATAACAGACTTATGAATATGTTTAAATTATAGAAGGCTGGTTTATGAATCGCCAATAAGAGTGAAAGAAGAAATAAGGAGAGTAATTCCTTTTCTAACAGTTAATATAACTGCAGGTATTTACTATTATGTAAGTATAGTATCCGTCAACAGCTTCTCTCACTGCCACGAAACATGGTGCTCAGAGTTAAAGAATGAAGTCACCCGCAGCAGTGAACATCCTTGGTCTGGGGTTAAACAGAATTAAGTTATCTGCTTCCCTGCAAACCGCATGCTATCAATTGGAAAAAGTTTCAAATTTTAGTAGTTGACTACAGAGAAGAAAAGAAGAGAAATATTAACAGAAGCTTGCTAAATCTACAGAGAAGGAAATTAAATTAATAACAGTAAGGTGGGTTTAGCTATTTAGAAAAACAAAAGCAAAAAAAAACATGTGTCGCCTCTGTGCTGGCTACATTTCAGAATAACCTGACACATATTTTCTGCAAAAGATCGAAGGATTTTTAAAAAAGACTCAAATTATGTTGGATTTAACAGCAGTAACAAACCAAAAATAAAGGACGATTAGTTGTAAATAATTACATAAAACATTAAACTATAGCAGAAATAGGTACTAAAACTTAATTAAATTTCCTAGGGTTTTAAGCAGATTCTTACATTTTCCACTCACTAGTTTCTTAAAGATAAATATTTTCTTCTCATTGTAAATTTTGCTGTAAGTAAAACGTATGAGAATGAATTTTTATTAAGTTGTATCAAGTAAAAAAAAAATACAAACTAATACCAAGTCTGTTAAAAAAAATTGACTATAACAAAACTTTAGAAAAGTTTATTTCACCTAATTAACAAAAGAGGAAATATTCAACACTTTTCAAATTAGCACCGACATCACCATAGCTCACCTGCCAAGATGATCACAAACTACCTTTTAGTGCATCATGTCGTAATTGTGCATAATGCTGAGTGGAATTTGACAGTTCTGCAAGATGGCGTGCTCCCTGGTTTTCCTCTTGAGTTCTGACATCACTTGTTCTTCTCTCGCTTCAGAAGATCTCAAAAAAACATATGATGGCAATCTCCAAAGTGTACTATGAACGTATTTAATTATTTGTTAAATCCATTAGAAGATTTATGATGATAAATTTTAGCAGTGAAATCATGTCATAAACAGCAGCAATACATGTTAATACTGCATACAGTTCTGCATTCCTTACTGTTAATATTGTCAAGCCAAAGATAAAGAAAAGACAATACCGACTTTGACGCCATGTTTATCTGCTATTAAATATTTGGCTGTTCAGTAATGTAGCTATGTTTATACATGTTTCTCTTTGTATCCTTTACATTCCTAAAGACTAACTTACAACAATGATTACATTATAAATAGCTGGATTGGCTTCTGACTTTAAAAAAGAATACATAATTATTTAACTTACTTAGACTGAAAATTTACTTGTGCACATCTGAACAGATTTAGCATTTTGGGGATGTTCTGGTGCTCTTCCTGTAGCACGTCTCCAGCTGCTTCACAAGTGTTCATTGAAAGAAAGGTCAGAAGATGATCCTGATAGCCAAAGCGGGACTTGGATGTTGTTTGCTTGGGGGTGCTATTCTTACAGAATGTTGATAAGCATTATTTTGCAGTCCTCGGTTTGCATTCACAAAAGAAATTGAGTGGCATTGGAGCCCTGTACAAATAATTATCAAGTTTCCAGTGATCTGTACGAAGTTTGTATGGCAAATGTATGGCATCCTTGCCTAGCTCTTCAATGAAAAAATTATAAGTTAACTGTGAAAAGTGCTGCCCTTTTATGTGCCTGCATTAAGATGGCGTCTTAAACAGGTCACTGAACTTGGAGTCCAGTTTCCCATAGTTGGTTGCAAATATTTGATCTATAGTCAAGGAACATTGTTGGTAGTAAAACTTGCCATTGCAAAGTGATTTTGGAAAGGTTGAACCTAAATAGACCAATCTTGCAAGGTATTGTTACCTCTATGTGCATTGTCTCAAGATAGATCTCTTTGCTGCTGAAACAAACACAGTCTCATGATGAATGACCTGTGCCCTCCTAAAGCTACAGATGTGTACAAGTGCCTGCCTGTAATCTACCAATAGAGATATTGGTCTGAATATGTAGGGTGTGGCAGATGAGCTACATGCACGATAATTAAATGAGTGAAAGAAAAAATTCTAGGAGCCCTGCAGTTCTTCAGCTCAGAAGTCAACAAGCAAAAAAAGCACAAAAATCAGCCATAAAAAAGCTCAGATTATTAAAAATAGTGAAACAAATACATATGCATATTCAAGCGGTAATTAGAGCTCACAATTTGAATGGGAAATCTGAAGCACAAATGATGGGCATTTTATATTATGCTACTTCTGAAATTACACTACTGGGATACAACAGAATATAGGCAAAAAACACTATTTCATCATTTATTTTGAACAGTATACATAAATTAAGCATGAAAGTAAACTCATTATTAAAGAAACAAAATAGTATCAACCATAAACATTTTGCATAATAAAAAAAAACATGCAGGGGAGGTAATTTATTTTAACTGTTTAGGATTATTTATGTAATAAACCAATTTGTTTGGGGTGTGGAAATAATTTACACAAAATCTAAATGTTAATACTATAGTAATTTGTTTAATGTAAACTTCAATTTTTTTGTTGAAATATCTTTATATATATAAATTTTCAGAAAGATTTCCAATGTAAAAACTCTCTTTTGGAATTTGAAATCACAAAGTTATGCCCCCTTCTTTATCAGTTGAAAAGTTAAACCAAACATCAAGGTTAAGGCAGAATGATTCCAGCCTACCGTTGTTATTAAAGACAACTAAGTTTGATTGAGGTAAGTGCATGTTTAGCAGTATATGAACAAGATTTAAATCTGCAAACTAGTTAAGCACAAGTCGGTCCACAAGAGAACAGAACAATTTATATCATGAAAATCTGTCAGCATGAAAGCCTGGTAAACTATTTAAAAAAAAACTTGTTTAAATTTTGTATGTTTTCTTAATACATTTTTTTAGTCTTTTAAAGTTTATTTTGAAATTATTCTTTAGTGCCCAGGTGTCTGATAGGGTCTCGGGTTAATTAAATCAATTTGTTCACAATTTCTAATAAACAGAGAACGTCAAAATCCCAGGTACGGCACTAACAGAAATGTTACTGCTCTCTGAATGAAAAGTTTCTTCGCTATCTGTACAATCTAGGCTGGTCAGCTGTACAAATGTATTTAATTTGGAAAACTCTGGTCTGACATTTTAGGGTCTAGGGATATCTCAGAGCAAAAAGGCTTAAAGGGAAAGGTGTGGGGATCAGCGCTGGTAACCAAGCAGGTTATTTAGGTATACCTCCACCACATACCCAGAATGCCCTGTAAGAACTCTTCAGGGAAACCCACTCATCTGGCTGATGAAGAGCAAGGAGAAACCATGTTATGGGAGTACACCTAACTGAGCCAGTCCTGATTGGAATCTGAACTAATAAAATCCTTAATGCAACCATGAGACCACCCATATATTTTTAAAGCTATATTATATTATCAGTATCAACAAGTACAGCTGGTAATTTATTCTTCATATTTAACATTCTATTCATAGTTCCTTTTTCCCAACATCGAAATAACCATTTTATATTATGGCCTTAGTATTTGTAGATAGCTAAAAGAATGACTGCCTGCCCACATGCTTAAAACCCTTAAATATGTTCAAAACCTCTGATTAGGTGCCTAATACGAAAAATTAGGTTCAACAGTCTACCTTATTTAAGTCTAGAAACATATCCTGAGCTCCTGCTGATATTAAAATCCTTTCTTGAAATAATATATTCTCCCCACTCTCCAATGAATTCCAGCACTTGATGCACATGGTATACTGAGAAATAAATATAAAATGTGAAGATGAAACTGGTTTTAGATGGAAGACGAAATGGGTTCCATGTCTTAAAATAATAAATAGTTTCTTTGCTGAGATAGAAATTTATTCAAAAGAGTTTATGAAGTGCTTGTTCACGGTTGTGCCTCTGGCTAAATGCCTGACTAGCGCAGACATTAAAATTTTGCTAATCATTATTTTACAAATTACAAAAAATATTAATCACCTGTAATGTTTCAAAATTAATACAGTTTTTAAAATAAGATAATTGCCATAACTTCATGAAAATAGAATAAACTATTTCCACAGCAAAAAAATAAATGTAACTATATAAAATCTAGAGAGGTAGGTTTACCTAAATATTAATGCTTCTTCAATCAGTATAACTAGATTTATAAATAGTTAAATTAAATTTAATTTTACACACAAAATCACTAATTTTTATTTAATTTCATAAAAATGAATACAATTTCAGAGATCATTTAAAAATAAACCAACATATTTTATTCCAACTCAAAATATAAGGTTTACTTCATGTCAAGTTCTACTGATGCCACAGCCAGTAGGGAGCTGAACAATTCAGAGTCAATACTGAGAACTAATTTCATTACAAACTAGTTCAATTTTTCTGTGTATTATGTTACGCTGTATAAAACTGATCACAAAAAGAAAAATGTGTATGTTACACCAAGATTTTGGACACTCAGTATCCAAAAAATTGAGATTTTGTAAGTGTTTAACTGAAGAGAGAGAAAACAAAAGATCAAGGCACATCTGTACTGCAAAATACCTTATTTAACACTGAACAGTGGATGTATTGCTGGCAGCCTGGTGGGGTAAGCTGATCATGGCTTCGGCCACAAATGGCCCTAGAACTGATTACACATCATTTCCACTCCCACTATACACACAATCAACCATACATCTCTCTCGCACACACACACACACACACACACACACACACAAATGTATTTTAAAATTAAATCTAAGATAAAGAAAAATTCGACTTGTCTGATCAGTCTCCTTGGAGTATTCCATGTCTGAATCAATTACCTCATCTGTCAAGCTACAGGATGGAATGGTTCAGACATCTAAACAAAATTCTCTCTCTCTTATGCTTTCTGAGTCACAGAAGTTACAGATCCCTAAGGAAGTTTCTCCCATATTCTTCTATCCATGTTATTTTGTTGGTAGCAAACGCACGTGTATCTCCTGTACACAAGTGCGTAGCCAAGGGGTGAGGGGTAGGTGTTCAGGAGTTAGAGCAACCTACTTCCACATGTATATGCAACCTTTAATATCTCATTTTGCTGCCATAAAATCAATGAATAACAGGCCACAGTTATTTTTATATTGATTTCACTGAATATCATTCAGGCTCAACAGCATTGCAAACAAAATCTACGACATTATCTACAACATGACATAAAATTCATAAATTAAAGTTTGCAATAACTTTTTAAAAATATTTTTTAGAATTCTGTATTTTTATCCAATGTTGTAATTGTACAAGTTCAGAACTTTTTCCTCTCTGCTAAAGTTGCGGAGTGCCCCTGTTGTGCCTTAGCGCCCTCCAAAAATATCCCGGCCCTGCACGTATTGGCTGGCTGCTATGTCCAAACCAATCTCTCAGATGGTTTCCATATATTGTTCTTGGTTTACCTCTCTGCTCATCCATCAAAATTTTAATTCTCTTTCTCTTCTGGTTGTTTAGTCAGGTTACACTGTGGCTCATAAGTACAAGGTGAATAAGGAATTCTCACAACTAGGAATTATGAAGTGTTTCTTCACTGTGTAATTTTTGCCTAGAATATTTTGCTAAGAAAAGGAAGTAGAAACCGGTGAGTAAACACTTTTACCGAGAAACCAAAAGTGCATTCTTTATATAAGTTCTAAAAACTTCCTGCCTGTTGATCTCTATATCTAAAAAAACTCCGCTAAAAATTTGTTCTAAATGTCTCTTTTGACATCTAATTAGTCTGCTACACTCAGGTGTTAACTTTTCATTAACAAGCTAATTGCTAGGTATTTATTGTATATTCATCGCTTATTCCTTTTATGATTGAGGACATGAAGTATGACCATGATTAGAGCCATATGTACACAAACACACAAATAGTTCAGTCCGTGCTGATCACCACTCCCTTCCCGTTCTGGTTCTCCATCACATCTTCCCGTGGCAGGCCGTCCATTTCCACTTACTAACCCTGACGCTGTAACATCGCCTTACACGTGCTTGATGAAAAGGGGACAAGGAAGACCGAGTAATGCTTGTTTCTCCACGCTCCGTACCAACCGATCTCACCGTCGTGATTTCTGTATTTGAAGGTACCACAGGGAAATACTTGCATCTGAGAATCTTCTGGAAATACCTTTGGCAAGGCCGTGTGCCCCTGTTAGACCTATTCTCCTAGAGCCTCACTGGTAATCTGTCCAACAGTAAGATCACCGATGTCCTGTCCGTCAGCTGTATTTTCGTCTCGGACCATAGACGGCTCTAACTGCGCAGACTCCGCTTCCTCAGATCTCGGTACATCAGCTATCGGCTGTGAAAGGGTTAGTGGATCCGCACTAATTCCCGCGTGTTTCCCAGACGTTATGCCTCTCATTCTACTCCCTAATTCTTCAGCTCCCTTCTTTCCTGTGCTCCACACGTATACATTTTTCCCAGTACAATCTGAAACATTCATCATTTTGCATTATTTTCCGAAATATGAGGGGAGATATTGGCGGGAAATAAAAGGTCTCAGCGAGGTTCACTCGGGCATGAACACAAACCCGGTCAGGTGTGGTCTTTGCTGCAGTATTTTCCAGACCTCGGCTTTAAAAACGAATATACAAACAGACAGAGAGAGAGATGCTTCTCTAAACCGTTATCGCATATTCTCTGTTACCTGTTACTTCCCGAATGATATGTAATAGTTTTCCGAATAAATATTTAATATTTTCCATTTATTTTCTTCATCCCTTCGTCACCAACTAAAAAATCCAGTGGTGGCCGGTAAAACCCCTAATCACGTGACGGGCCGGCTACTTCCGGTATATCCGCCGACGTTGGCTTCCTGCCGAACAGAACATTACAGGTTTACGTAACGATCAGCGGAATCTGTGCTGCCACCTTTTACTGATAAAGGTGAACTGCAGGACCGGAAATCGTGACGACAGCCGACAGAGGCCATTACTCCGATTCCAGACGGATTTCCGGTTTCTATCTGACTTCTGCCATTTTCTAATTTTGCCAGTTTTACTGCTGTGGTTATCCTCGGGAACTGAATAAATGAAGCAGGCCCCAGAACTACCCCTTCAGTCCTCACTATAACTCTGCATATCTCGATGTGGGAGGAAGACGGAGTAATCAAAGCGGCTAATGGCAGAAGAAACAATGCCATAGAGAGAAGTTACATCAGCGCAATCCCAAAGAAGATTTAATCTCGAATGCTTGACCATGGCGGTTCATGTCCTTGACCTTCGTACTACCACGCCATCTACATTTTATTTAGCGGTTATTGAAGAATTTTAAAAATTCCCCTTTGCACTCTGTGTATTAAAAGTACTAAACAAGTTAATAACATTAGATAGGGGAAAGACAGACGGTGAAGAGTCGGAGGGGGAACATCCGTGAATCTGTTTGCATGCAAACATTAAATGAGTGAATTCCGTCCTAATCTTTTTTTGAAAGAGGAGAGAAAGAAAGAGACAGGAGAAGGGGAGAAATGATGGGGCAGAGAGAGAGAGCAGATGAGGTGTAAGAGAAAAGTGGAAGAGGAGAGAGAGAGAGACTAGGAAATGTTGCTGAGGCTCGATCAGCCCAGTTACATCCTCTCCATCCTATATCGGCTCCGCCATTTCTACTCTCAGCTCTCGGTGGCTCTTCAGCCATTATTTCCGGAATCTGGCAGCCAGTCTTATTCCGCCATTCAGCAGAGCGGACCAGCGGGATGGGGGACAGGTGATTGATTCCGCGTCCTGATGGAAAACACGGCGATAGGTCCTCCGCCCGTTTCCGCTTTTGCTCAGGGCCGCTCCCGCTGGGTGGGCGCCACTCGGTCTTAGCAAAGGGAAGTCGGACGGCCGCCAGTTCTGCCCGAGTACCTCCTCTGACTGGCTGGGGACAGCGGACAGTCGGGGTATCCCCACAAACCACGCGCGAGAAGTAAGGACAGAAGAGTTCCACACAACAGACGGGTATTTAGAACCCCGGCGGAACGTACTCGTCGGTGTTCCCCTCCCTAATCTACAGGAGAACAGAAATCCACCCATTTCTCCGGCCCACCAGAGAACGAGCAGAGACCCCTCTCACCGGCCGGGTTCGCCTTCATATTCACTATTTCCTCCGTCAGACTGAACCCCGAGTCTCCTCCGACGATTCCCCTTCTCCCTCCCTTCCAACTGCTCCCTGACCTGCTTATTCTTCCCCTTACTGCCGGCCCCACTCGCCCCTTTCCTGTTGATTGCCGGAAGCTCTGCTCCTCCCTGTTTCTCCCCCGCTTCATCTACCAGTGAAGACGTTCGGCGACCGTTTTCTGTCATACACAGGTGATGTAGACCTGGCGGGTCAAAAATTATCAGGGGCTTGCGATTTATCGATTTTTAACCGCTGATAGTACAAGACGGCAGATTTGAAGGATGTAAAATTTCAAATAATCTAAGGGACATAACTGATGTTCTCCTATTTCTAGGTGAAGTTCTAAATCATTTCCTACAAAATGATCAGTTCGATACCGTATTTTCAAATATCGATGACTTTGACGACGTCTCATAAGTGGTGGAGCTGCGAGATGACTGAACACGTGACGATCTCATTTGAAGTTCACGGAGGCACAGGGAACTCTGCGCACCTGCCAGGGTCAATTAGGTTTCCGTGATCGCAGTATTACTGCACGTAAGCATCCGTAAGGACGCTGATGTATGAGCCAACTCGTCATCCTTCTCCGGGGAATGTTCTAAGCTACTATGGTAACTGCATCACAGAGACAGCAACAGGGATCTTCTCCCTAACTACCGCATTAGTGAAGAGAGGAAAGGGAGCGTTAAGGGGCCATATGTCGATAAAATTTAAGATATTTATGAAAAGGGGGCTGATTTGGAAAGTGAAATATTGTCTAGCATTCCACCGAAAACCTGAATTGTGTTCTGCACCCTTGTTATAGGCACGTGCTGATAGACCCCAGCCCCTTCTTCCATTGTCTCCTCGAGGGGTGATAACCACGTTATGACGTCATCGTGACGATAACAACAAGAGAAATCTAAAGAGAACAACAGGGAAGACGACGAAAAACCAATTATTATCTCACTTTATTGTTTCTTCCCATTTTCCAGGCCGTTGTGGAGTCAGGGTAATTAAGGGGCGATCGAAGGGACATTTATCATCCTGAACGAGGCGGACTACGGTAATAGTTCACAAATAAAATATCGGGGATAACGACAGGGATAACCCGAGAACCTAGATCGATGTTGGTAACAACAGTCATCCAAAGGGCCAGGTTCTCCAGGCCACCAGTTGGTCCTGTCCACCTCCGTACCATCCATCCACACCCAACGTCCACCCTTCTGACGACAGCCGACCCAAGGCACACCTGAAAACAATAAAAGCCACCGTTACTATGACAACATATTTTGTTTAAATGTTTACAAGTACAAAAATAAATGCCGTCACCCGATCCACACTCACCACCATTAAGATGTTCCCTGATAACGGAATCCACCAGTTGTATTCTGCTGGGAGAGTTGGAGGAGATGAGGGTCCCTCCCTCCACCCTGCAGGTATGCACTGCTGAAGGCCACGATCTCCACTGACGGATATCACTGTACACACGGTACCAGAGTTGTGCCCTGTCGCTGAACCTGTAGCCGCGGTCTGTAACAGATCGAATAACATTGGTTATTGGTTGCCTGATCAAACGATCGATGGGCTAAAGAATATTTTATTGTTAACATCGTTATAAAACTGATGATCCACTAATAAATAAAATAATGTTCAGTAGGAAATTAAATGATTCAATTATTATTATTATTATTATTATTATTATTATTATTATATTATTATTATTATTATTATTATTATTAGGTAACAAACTGCCGAGGTTTTCTCAATGTTGTGTATCGTCAGTTCCCGAACTCTGACCTTCCGCTGGAATTCTCACCGGTTTCCCCTAAATAGATAAGAGGTAAAATATCTCGGGGCCGATTCCTCAGAAAGTTGAGTGACACAAACCTCGACAGAAATAAAGGAGCCTTTTCTGTTTCTCTCCACCGTAGCAGCAGACACTTAAATACAGGAGGAAATCATGAAGATCTCCAGCAGAATTTCGTCAGATGTAAACTATGAACAAATAACAGCATTCATACCTCAAACTGGGAAAACTGCATCCACAGGAGAGATCTCGGAAATCAGTTAAATTACGATGTTAATTATTGTTATAGTCAATTAATTATTAATAATCTGTTAAAGATACAAATCGAGAAATGGAGGAAAGATTCACAATTTATTTAATAATTCAAAACCTACATTGGCAGGAAATATCTGGTTTGGTCCATTTCCCGTTTCCTGAACACCTGGATTTGTTGTTTCCCGAAACGTATTTATGTCCCTTGTCACAGGTGTAGGTGGCCTCGCTACTCCACGTGGTTCCGTTCACTGCCGCCAGTGTACTATTGAGCACGTGCTCTGACGGTCGGCCGCAATCTATTACTGCAGAACGAAAATGAAAGTATGAAATCAATCAGTTGTGACCTCAGATATTTGTGAAAATCGATCTGTCAAATCAATCAGTACCGTAGGTAAATCTGTTTATTCACCAACAGAACAATAACGGGTTAAAAGGAGGTCCACAATTAAAATATAACAATGAAGTGATTAAATGGTGATCAAGTGGACCTGTAACTAATATTGTGGCAGAATCGTCACTGTAAACCATAATTTCAGAGTAAATTTTCAGAATAATATTTATACTAGAATCTATAGATTATATTAAATCATTTCGTCTAAAAATACATTCTACTACATATGAAGAAAAACAGAATAAAAATATCAAATTATTTACGAAATTCTGATGTTGACTGATCGACATTATAAAAGGCAGACTGTTTCCTCTGTACAGTTCCTCTTCTTGTACGATGAGAGCCGAAATATCTGATGTCTGATTCTTATAAGAACCTTATTTTAACTTTAATGTCCCTGAACTACAAATTGTCGTTAAATTTATTTTTAATGCAAATCTGTTTAATTTAGCTAGCTATTGCTGCGATTATTCTTTTGAAGTTCAATTAATTATTTGGAAATATTTACGTCAGTACGAAAATCAGTGAAACTATTCGACGTAATTACTCTTACAAGATAGAAGACCTAAGTCAGGTGCTTGTAATTTTTTAGAGATTTTAAAAAATTACTACAAAACAACTATGGCCAAACAGAGATATCATTTGTCATAACTAATGATTTTTTATTCTTGTTGGCTTCAATATCAGCAGCTGGCTTTATAAAAATAAGAGAAAATTATTTAATAATAAAACAGTAATGAAATAAACTAATTTCCAAGATAGATAAATATTTAACTTCCCAAGCTGTGTATAGAGAGTGAGATCCAGTGATGTGCAGTGTTTATAATGTTTACTAATGTAGAAGAGAGGAATTATCAGAGAGTAAATTGTCGCGTGTTAAATTTCTTCAAGTGAAATCAAGTAATGTTTAAGAAAAGAAATACAATTTAGTCATTTAATATCGCCATATTAATACTTTAAACACAACTATTTTCCTGTTCAGATAAAGATATTTCAATTGTTAATTACATGATGGAGAGACGAAGTCCATAAGCAGACTTTTGTGGTTTTGGTTCCGTAAATTGGAAATGAAGGGAGCAAGAAAATAAACAATAAATAAGAGAACAAAAGGAAAATACAAAAAACTGAGGGTTGGAATTCAAAGTAAAGAAAACAAAGGAATAGATACGTTGGCAGAAAATATCTGGTTTTGTCCATTTCCCGTTTTCTGAACACCAGGAGTCGTTGCTTCCAGATACGTAGTTATGTCCCTTGTCACAGGTGTAGGTGGCCTCACTTCTCCACGTGGTTCCGTTCACTGCCGCCAGTGTACTATTAAGCACGTGCTCTGACGGTCGGCCGCAATCTATTACTGCAGAACGAAAATGAAAGTATGAAATCAATCAGTTGTGACCTCAGATATTTGTGAAAATCGATCTGTCAAATCAATCAGTACTGTAGGTAGATCTGTTTATTCACCAACAGAATAATAACGGGGTAAAAGGAGGTCCACAATTAAAATATAACAATGAAGTGATTAAATGATAATCAAGTGGACCTGTAACTAATATTGTGGCAGAATCGTCACTATTTAATATCGCCATATTAATACTTTAAACACAACTATTTTCCTGTTCAGATAAAGATATTTCAATTGTTAATTACATGATGGAGAGACGAAGTCCATAAGCAGACTTTTGTGGTTTTGGTTCCGTAAAATGGAATTGAAGGGAGCACGAAAATAAACAATAAATAAGAGAACAAAAGGAAAATACAAAAAACTGAGGGTTGGAATTCAAAGTAAAGAAAACAATGGAATAGATACGTTGGCAGAAAATATCTGGTTTTGTCCATTTCCCGTTTCCTGAACACCAGGACTCGTTGCTTCCAGACACGTAGTTATGTCCCTTGTCACAGGTGTAGGTGGCCTCATTTCTCCACGTGGTTCCGTTTACAGCCGTCAGGGTGCTGTTAAGAACGTGGACTGACGGTCGGCCACAATCTATTCCTGAAAAACAAAGTTAAAAGATTCAATCTACAGTTAATTAATCAGATGGGATTTTAAAAATATGTTACAGGTAAAATAATAATCTATGCGACTGAAGGTATTCAAAGGATAGAAACAGGAAGATACGGGGGGGGTTATTGAATGTAGGATAATTCTAAAATTTCTGGATACAGAGATGGACCTGAGGGCTGAATTGTGAATTTCTAGCCGGCAACCAGACTACATTAAGATAGGTGGGTGTCAGTGTAATATTAATATTTCTCAAACCATTTCACACCTATAGATGTGCATTCATAACGTTAAAATCCATTGAAAAACTAAAATTTTCAAAAATTAAAGTTTCTATCTGTTATCAGCATCCATCGACAGCCTCACATCGGAAAGAGTCAGAGCACTGATAAGTACAGGTCACCAACCAAAGTGATCTACACTGGGCGATACCTGTCACAGGTAATGAGCTCCAAAGATTAACTTGCAAAGTTAGGTGCATAATAAAGTAGATTTTACCTGTAATCAAGTCCAATCTTAGCGCAAGTGTCGTCAGGCTACGCCTATTTTCTAAAACTGATGCATTCAGATGAATAATCTTTGAACTGTGGTCAGCCGCCTGATCATACAGTATCTCAACGTCTTCCCCTAATCTATTATAAATTCCCTTAATCCCTCTGTAGTACAGTTGGTTAATCCAGTGGGTGTTATTTAATACCGACTTTTGTAAACGGTCCAGCAAACTTGGATTGTCTCCAGTTCCGTTAGATGGAGAGACGTCCCGTTTAGGCCGCCTCTTATAGATGTGTAATCTGGAAGCATCTCCACCAGATTTGTTCTCAGTCCACTGATGTAGATCGTCCATCACCTGGCTGCTCTTATTTGCTGATCTTTTAAACTTCTCCAAGTCCGTGTTTAACCTGAATATTTGTCTACTTTTCTCTTCCAGCTCCCGCCTGATAGCAGACAGCTGCTCTCTGTGTTCCTGTCGCATTTCGTTCAAACCCTTTTCCATCTCCAGGAGTCTCTTACCGACTCTCAGCTGGGATTCTTCGCTTATCGATCTTCCGTTAAACAGGTAGATGATTAAGAAGATGACCAGATGTAAGTCGCAGACAGACATCTCCGTTAATTCTGTCCGAATACAGTCGTAAAAGGCAACTGGTCTACGTCAGCAGCTGTTCTATAAACGTGGCTGATATCAGTCCACGTAGCCTGTTACAGACAACACCTTAAAAGGAAGTTTGATTGTCGATGGTAGAAGGGACCTCCTCGGTAACTTTCGCTTGGGCGGTGCCAGAATTTGGTTTTATCTCGTGATGTCAAATCAGGGCATTTGGTACTTCAACAACAAAGGAAACATTGAAGTGGGGATTATAATTTTGTTCGGTCGTCTTTACTTTAGGAATATTAATTTATTGTCCTGTTCCGATTTATTATGAATATTTGAGGAGCATCAAATTCTCTTGATCTTCTCAGCTGGATATGTTAAGTTCTTCTTCCCGTCTCTCCGCCAGAGCTGGAATAGAAGGCGGGTTCAGCTGATGGGGTCAGTAACCGAGATGATCAGGGTCCCCTGGGTATTTACGTCACAACATGTTGTGTCCCCTGTAATAACACTTCCTTTGGTCCTGTCCGTTCTTGTACTTTATATAAGCGACATTATTCTGTCATCTTCTATACCAACATCCACCATTCTTTTTTAACCCAAAGACTTCACAACAGATTAAAGGGAACGAGATTTTAATCTTATATTATTATTATTATTATTATTATTATTATTATTATTATTATTATTATTATAAACAACCTTGATAATGAAGGATGATGCAACTTGAACTCGGTAAACGAATCTCATCAAACGTACTTCTCTTCTTCCATGAGGTAGTCGCTGATCAGAAGATGGAGGAGACCTGATGTGGAGAAACCTGAACAGCAGCCAGTAGATTATTAGAGATGGCAGACAGAAGGATGAGAGTACAAACTTCACAGTCTCCGGTTCTCTTCTCCAAGCCGAGCTTAGCAGTTTCTGAGGTAGGACTGTCTCCATGACATTGGCCAGGAGGAGACATAAATATTCTGTCTGCTTATCTTTACTCTATTACAATCGACTGTCGGAGTTCTAAAGGCGATCAGACCTCTGCACAATCCCCGGTATTTTTTGACAACGAGACGAGGAGTTCACACTTTGTGATATCGCTGCAGACTTGTTGAGGATGAAGGCTGTTTACCAGCCAGGTGGTAGAGGTGTACAACAATTCTCCATATTAAATAAATGTATAGGGAAAAAATAGGGGTCATCTTGTCGCTGTCTTCCTGTCTCTCCACTGACTTTGTTATCACTGAATTGGCAGCTTATTGTTATTTAATACTAAACTGGATATTGTCTCAAAGACTCGCTCCTTTAGCGAAATCCAGGCTGAAGAACAGAGCAACAAAGAAGACACCAGGAAGAATCTGGTAAATGGGAGGAACTAATAACGAAAATTGGTGAAGTTCTTGTTTCACATTCTCTTATAATGTCTCTTCCTTACCGTCAACTGACCAGACGCTGACGGGGTCCATGGAGGGGAGACTTACAGCTCCAGATGAAGAGGGAGGGAGGTATTGTCGGGTGAGCTCTCCGGCTCCAACGACATCGTTCTGGGGAGACGTGCAGTATGTAAATAAAGAAGGGGCGACCCTGGATTGACTTAGTTCGGTGTAAACTGATCCTTGTGTTTACAGCCAGGATTTCGGTAAAGGAACGAGTCGTTGAGACAATATCCGGTTTGGTATTAAATAACATTAAGATACCAAAACAGTGATAACAAATTCAGTGGAGAGACAAGAAGTCTGCGACATGATGACCCCATTATTTCCCTAAACATTTACTAACTGGTGTCATCTTTGTTGCGCTGTTCTTCAGTGTCATTGTATTCCAAGCTCAGACCTCCCGGCCACCGGGGGACTGATGTCCAGTCAGACGGCAGCGAAGGGGCAGATCTATTTACTGGGTCCAGGGACCGACTTCATCATCTTTAAATGTATCGGATCCAGGCTGACACGTGGGTGGGGACTGGAATATCGGGACCTGGGGTCCTGTCCAACTCTGTCCCGCCAATAATAATAATAATAATAATAATAATAATAATAATAATAACTTACTCGTTGTTAAGTAAGATAAGTTCTAACCCGCAAAGGGAAGAAAACACCGTAAGTTCCCCATCAACTGACCGTTCGCTAAATTTGTCCTCAGGTTCTACAAAATGTAGAGGGAAAAACTGTGGTCCAGTTCATCCCAAATGTCAGAGACTCGGACCTCGACAGAAATACATCAGGTCATCAGAAAGGTAAACAACACAAATCTAAGAAGAGTAGAAAAATCTCATTATTATTATTATTATTATTATTATTATTATTATTATTATTATTATTTCTCTCCTCGACAAGTTCTTGATGATTCTATGATAAAATGAGATGTAGTAAGAGAAATTCATAATTAATCGATCTTCATCTCGTACATTTAAATTTATTCACCTCATAAAAAGCAGACAGAAAGTCATCATTAGGGATGAGGGAGCCAGTTGTCCAGTAGTGGAAGGGAGCTCATGAATTATGTCAGACGTGTGAGGGTCAACTTTGATTCGACTTCCGTAAATTAGTCCGCGGGAAGAACCCTGAAGTAGGAGGAGGTAACTCTGCCAGGAGAATAGATATGAGACTTCTATATTCCAGTTGGCTAATCAGAGGTTGATGTTTATGCCTACTATTCTTTGTTATCAGTTTAATATCATCAGCACATTTACAGGTATTCCCAGTAAGGGTTAATTTTCTCCCTCTTCCCCTACAAACTTCTAAGACATCTCCACGGAATCTAGAAAGATCGATACCTAATCACTGATGGTGGCTGGTCATCCTGTTATCGGTATTCGCTCCGGCTGTAAGTCATTACAGGTGTTTGTCTGCACACAGGTGTATCCATCCCTGCTTCCCTCATCATCTGTTCTACTCTCTCCGTTAAGACGATGGACTGGGCGCAGACAGAACTCGTTTTAAACAGACAGAGAGCGCAGCTGGTCCCTGCGCCGTCCCTGCAGTCGATCACCCGGCCGGATACTGGTGGCGACTTCCCTCTGGGGTCGTTATCACCGGTTTTGGATTTGATCCGCTCTCCTGGTATTTTCCTCACAGGATCCTTCTAGATAAAACCACGGCCCAGTAGATCGGGGATCGTGTCCTTATATGAGATGCATAACCTTAGGAACCTTATCAGAACTCTTTCCAACCTGTAAATGGACCCCATCATTAGTCTCACACATTTATTGCCAGTTCAGTGCCAGCCATGAATTCTTTATAACGTCTCTGTATATTCACTATACACAGTAACTTTAACAAGGGGACATAATTCTGCGTATTCAAATCGATATTTCGCTTATATTTATTCACAAATACGTCACAGATGAAGTTGGTACATCAAAGTGTTAAAATATCACTGAATTAACCGACTTACATTTCGTTCACGGAATCTTTCTGAACGAAACAGTTCGAACTTAGAAGGGCAGCCATGGCGCCCACAGACCTCCACAATAGAAGATACAGCGAACTGTTATCAATAATGAATGGATACCTGTAATACTTATCGCCGGCTCTCGTGGTGATATCGAGCGTATACACAGTGATAGTCTGTGAGATCAATCGTCACATTAACAAGGACCGAAATATTTCCCCCGTCTCAGGCTGACTGGGTCAGGGTCTTTGATTAGTAGATAAAAAGGTAAGCGCCCGTATTCAGAAAGTTACTTCGTTACCTTTCGTACGTGATACCTGGAATTTACCTAATTAAAGGTATTCGGGTAATATTCAGACAACACATTTCTGAAAATCATTGCTGACTTGCAGGTGCCGCTGCATGTAACAACAGTGGTTCTGACGATATCCCATTGGCACTGAACCACCGCTAATCTCCCCTGATGGATCACCAAACAAGAATTAATATTTTAAAATAATTAATTATCCTATTTTACACCTGTGGATGCACTAAAATATGGCCCGGGACAGGATGACGATGAAAGATGTGTGGTGCAATAGTGAGAAATCATAATGATGATGATGATAATGATGATGATGATGATCAGAGCTCAGAAGTGAGGAAGATGACTGATTTATTTGAAACAAATGGTGGTCTGCTTACACTAAACCTCTTACACGACTAATAATCAGTCTCACCTCTGTGGCAGCCACAAGGACATAAACCGTCACTGAATGAGAATCAGGCGGATCAACATAAAAGTCAGATTTACCTGAGATGTTCACTGTGTCCGTTATGAATGAGAAGAAAGGTATCCAGAAATAAACAGCCACATATTTTTTAGCCTAGTGTACTCTCTCCTAAACTTTGCAAAATAATTAAATGACTCAAATTGAACAATTTTTTTCCTTAATTAATGCAATAAAAATGTAGTTAATAATTTGTGTTTCTCTCTTCTTTCATTGTTTCTTATCTAAAATAAGTAATAGCTGGTCAGACGGTCTATCTTTGTTCAGCTCGGTGGTTCTATAAATCTCATTAAATCCATCAGCTCTGTTGTCAGCAGCCATCTCTCCTCCTTCGGTCTGCAGTAGAATTTCTTCTACACACAAACACTGAGCAGGATCAAAGTTCTAGTGAAAATAGGTTACTGTGTCTCCAATACACTCTGTGGTTCTTGAACGTAAGTATTGAACCTTTACCTTCCGATGGTATTACCTGTTCGTTGTCTTTACTCATAGAAATCTCAAGTAGAGGAAGTCATCATTGAACTCCAAAGGCAGAGCAGACAGGTGACCAGAACTGGTTTGGCAGAGAGAGAGAGAGATGAGGGCACAGGCAGAAGAGTAAGGAATAAGGGTCCTTAGACATCCCTGGTACGACTTCTCCTGCAGTATCCGTCAGGTACGACACTCATGCCTACATCAATCTCCTAGAATTACATTAATCTACGTGAAGAGGAAGATGCGGCACGGTTCATCCATCACCACTCCGTGTAACCCGATGCTGCTATAGAGTAAACACCAGACGTAATCCTAGGATCAGGTGGACGAGACGATGGAGCTGTGAGCTCTGTTCAGAGGTGTGAACGGCACCGAGACCTACTGCATGAAACTACTACTCCCGAAAACAGGGTAATTTATTTCTTTACTTTATTATTGTTTACCTACCGAATTATTTATGTGGGCCGTGGCTGCTTATAGCGAATTAACGGCAGGTGGGAGGGGTCGACAGGCAGCCCCGGCCAAATACTCGCTGTAAAAACAAAGGTCCGTTCACACGGAAGAGAGTCCGTCCTGTACGAACCGCCTCGGCCGACACAGAGGTCCACGTGGACCGGAGGGGTTTGGTGTCTGGGGTCATGGGATCAACGATCTTTTGGTAATGATGGCATCTATGATGACAGGATACATTAGAGAATACCGGCACCAGTAATTAACCAGTTCGCTGGAATACCGAGGTACAGACAGACCGAGAAAGTTTCCGTGGATACAAATTCCGAATATGGTAATTATTTCAGACGAAAGAAGCTCAGGTCACAACAATCACTTTTTCTCTCGGTCTGAAGCAGATGGTAACCTCCTCTGTCTCCCTCGAGTCCTATTATCATGTGATCAAATATCACCATTTATTAATTTTACAGACCTTGCATTAAACCAGAGCGCATATTAGCTGAATATGTCAAAGACCCTGTTAAATACTGATGAGAAATCCCGTGATGTCAGCTAATGGGAGAATGTGAGGGTTAATTGGAATGATATGAAATGGAAGTAACCATTTCCATGTGTGGAGCTGTCACTATTCTGAAAGTCTGTCATCAAATACAGATACACTAACTGGGAGATTTTATTACTAACATTTAACTTCACCCTCTAAATCACCCCCCTCACTTTAGTTGTATGTCTCTTTACAATAAACTGATTTACCCTTTTTTAAAAACTTTCATCAGTACAAAACAGGAAGAGTCGGTTATTGGGAATGTAACTTCAGCAGCCATTTCTGATAATCTACAGCTCAGCTACAAAAATAGATAACAGATAGATATCGGTGAAATATTGAAATATATCCTCGATTTGTCTTTCCCCCCTCCTGGCCAGGTAATTACCTGTGATTCTGATGACTGACTGCAAAGGTTCAAGTAGGAGATACAAGAAGTTTCCTACCCTAAAACATGGACCACTGACTGGTTGCAGCAGTCGTAAAAACCTTCTTCTGTAGTAAATAAGATTAAAACACTTGAAGAAGATGTTTGGACAGACCTGTTCGGGGGTCAATAAACTACGAGGATGTCACAAGAGCATAAAATGTTATTACCTGTAATTAATGTAACACAGATAAAATGACATCTCGTGAGAGTTCTGATACTGTTGTCATCATCAAATATTACTTAAAGAGCATCTTTTGTATTTAATTTTTAATTCTTATTACAAAATCTATTTACAAATACATAAAAAATCATCACAGTTAACTCCCTCTTTCAAAAGTATGCCCATATTTTTACAGGGAGTGGGTACTGACATCCCCATAATTATATGTTTCTAAGGTTTTTTAGGCTACACGATTTAAATGTAAGAAACTTTGTAAAGTGATTTTGTTTTTTCCTAAAACTCTCACCCATGCAAAAGAAAGAAAAACAAACTCCCCCTATCCTATGCTGAGCAAGTAATTTATAAAATCTATTCTACAAAGGGTTAAAGATTATGGTTTTTTTAAAAAAAACGCCAACATCATGGCACAGTGAGAAATTCAAATGTTAAAAGGCAGAGACAGAAAACAATAACTTATCACAAAATTATAATAAAAATACTTTTACAGCATAAAACAAGATGCTACAAGATAAATGTTTACTTTCAGGCCAGCAATCCATTTGCAAGAAAAAACACAATTTTACAGATTAAGAGATGTAGCAGCATACCTCCTAATTATATACACACAGATATTTTAAAGAAGAAACACTTGTGAATAATAGTCATTCCTAATAAATTACACAAAAACAGTGTGAGTCTATGTCTCCTCTGGAAACAATTACAAATAGTTTAAATTCAACAATAAATATTTGTATGTATGTAGTCACATATTCATTGAGAAAAGACATTTTAACCTTAGAATGCTGTAGGAAATTGCCCAAATAATTTGGAGGAAAATCAGTAATAGCTAGAACTAAGTGGTTACATATAAACACAACCATTTTGGAAAAACTAGCTGCTGGTTATTAGTTCATTGTTATTGCAAAGACATTTAAGAAATATTGCGGACCAGATGTCAATTGAACACCATATGTTTTGGAGTTAAAGGGATTTACAGATTGCTTCTGCCATTCATTTTTTTCAAAATAAAATGTTCATCCTATTTTCTGTACTAGCGACCAATTAGCGGTGTAAAAAATAGATGAGAAATAGTTTCAAAATTGTTGGACTCTCAAAGTGTCACTTAAAATCTACCAGACAAATAATGGCCACTAATAACAGGTGTTAATGTCCTTCCACCAGACTTTAACAGAAAAAAAAACAAAAAAAACACTCCATGGCAAACTTTCTATCACAGAAGGTAACCAGCCAATTTCAGCAAAACTGTACCTAGATTTTTCTTCAGCCAGGCACTTGAATGCGTGTATTACTGAAGTTAATGACCAATACAGGCTATTACAGAATATTATAGATATTAAAACTGCACGAAAGTTGAACTGTAAAGAATCTCTAACTAGTTTCTATCCGGTAAATAAATATTTCCACAATGCAGCACTAAGCCAGCCAATTCCTACACTAAGCAACCAGTACTTCAAGAATTTAAATCCAGTCTGTGCCAAAATATCAAGAATTATAAGTAGCATTGGCACCATTATTGTCAATGAAAGTTATCTAGGCAAAACCAATAGTTTTTATCAGGACAGAGACAGGAAACATCTCCTGAAACATCAATACTTTCATAACAAACATTACGGTGATAAAGGTTAATAAAAACTACAGTGTTAAGTACTTTAGTTTTGCCAATGGCGTCCAGTAAATAAGATTTACTACAACGGTTTGAGTTATGTACGACTTTATCCATGACAAAACATTGAGGCGGCTTCATTCAAATGCCTAATTTGTTATGGGTGTTGTATTTCCATGTCTACAAAGGAAACAACCATGATATGGAGAAATGTAATGTTGCAGTTGTCTAATAGAAAGCACTGCAGGTTTTGCACCACCACCAATTCTCTGGAAGAAAAGGCCTTAATAGAACTCTTCATGCTTTAGATATGAGGGAACCTACACCATCGGCTGGTAAATTAAAAAAACAAAAAAAAACTCAAGAAAGGTGTGCCAAAGCCAGCCAGCCCTGAGCTGGATTCAAACTTGAGCAACCAACCTAGCAGAGCAGTAGACTACCACTGGACTGTGTAATAGAAACATCGATATAATCAGCTTCTTTGTTGTCTGAGTGAGTTTTGTGATGAACATATTTTAGATGAATTCAATCAGTATGAAATTTTGCAATCTGGAAACATTTATAGTAGTGTAGAAGCATTTTCTTAATTAACTCGCTATAGGCTGCATATGATAGAGATATTTTAATTAGAGCTCTAAAGTTTAATTGATACGATTAATGTCCACTCTAAGTTTAATACGGTTAGAGACTGGAAGATAATTCTAGAAATACATATGCTATTTAATTTCATCTATTTAAATAAGAATATTTCATCTGAAACTGAACATTTCATGCTAATTTTCAAACCTTTTCAGGGAAAAAAGTTAACAGATGAAACAAACAAACATTTTCAGTCCTAGAATTTTTGTTTTTGTAAAGCATAAGGCTCATAGCCTGAAACTGCCCAATTTATTTAAAATTTGGTTGAAATGTAAGTTTCTGGTATTTGAATATAAAAGACAAAGTTAACTGACACTGAAGGTCTATGGACTGTAAACTTTATATTCATCTGTAAAAAAAAAACGTTGTTCTGAGTAAAGAGAGAGTAATAATATCACAAAGACTGGACATATAGTAGGCATTAACCCTTAAAATGAGGTGCATTTAAATATATGCAGTATTCACCCCCCACATTATTTGAGTTTTCTGTGAGGGGGGTGTTGTTTGAAGGAGTCAGGTAGCCGTGTGTCAGGGGTTATGATTACTGCAGGTGAAGGGTTAATGACAGCTGACAAATAGAATCAACAAATCATCTCTAAATGTTGCTTATGTGAAGAGATAATAAAATGTTATACAAATAACTCAGGAAGTCTGTTTTATTTTTGTTTAATACTTCAATCATTAAAGATGACATAAAAGTAACTTATCATCCAGAGGGAGTGTAACCAAGGAATATATTAACCATAAAGGTTAACACTAACCACTGCTTAGCAAGTAAATTTGAATAATAATGCCTAAGATATCACTGACAAGAAACAACAAAACCAAATCAGCAGTTAAAACAATTTAAAATGAATAAATAAACTTTAAAATAATAATTTATAAAGAAAGCATGCTTAGAATACTCTTAATAAAGAGTAACAAGAGGAGGATACATTGCATATTGTGATGCATATTTATATTCTGTTTTTATTGATAAAGTCAACATTTTTTAAAACTTCGATATTTTCTGTAAATCATATAATCTTAATTCTCTAAACCATTCTACTTTTGGAGTCTGAATAATGATTTCTGTCAACTGTTCTCAATGAGGCTAAACATCTGCTTTTGTTCATTTGGTCTTAAAATTCTTTTCTACAGCAGCAAATTGCTGACAGAGATCATTTTTACCACAGCAGCTCATAAATTTGTCTGGAAGGAGCCAAGTTAGCGATGTATTTAGTCATCATGGTTGTAACTGTACTTTTCTCCTACTGGGTTCTAGTCACGGGTGACATGGGATACAGCACTTTAGTCTTAATCACTTTGGCCTACAAACACTTTAGTCCACTACAGGCATTTTATCTAATTTTAAATTATTCTAAACACAATGACTGGACAGGACTTAATCACAGTGCAGGGTTAATATTGTTAAAACAGGGTTGGTGTATATTTGGCCAAGCTTGAAGCAAACAGTGTTCTAAAACTAATGACAATTGCTGAATACAATTCAACCATAGTGGAAGGGTAATTGTCACAAAATCGTCATTTTGTATACTGACCACTGCATTTTCAACTCAGTTATTTAATTTATCTAAAACAGAAAGTAGCAAACAAGAATTATTTTACTTCAGTGAATTTTGAGATTTTTTTTTTACAAAAGAACGTATTTTCAAATCAACTGAGTGACTTGAGATTTGCATATACAGTAGAATTTGCATAATCAACCACCCCAAGGGACCAGCTAAAAGGTGGCGGATTACACGAGCTGAATCACATGCGATACTTAGAAAATCTGAACGGACTATACAAAAGAAGGCGGATTACAAAGTGGTGGCTTACGCGAAGGCGCATTACATGAGTTCTGCTGTGTATAAGTACGTGCTAGCACAACTTCATCATGTGTAGTAGAGATAGGAGTAGATGAAGATCAAGAAAAATTTTAAGTAAGATATTTTAAAAATGAAGCACTACTGGCTGAGAGTATAAACTTTGTCAAAACAAAATGAGGTAGAGACAAACTTTGCAATGCCGGATACTATTATGCCAAAAATCGGACATGGAAAAACACAAGTTACTGGCGCTGTGAAAACCGTAAATGTCCAAGCCAGTTTGTTTTATGTAACAACACAGAATTGATGAAATACTCAGAACACAACCATGCAGGAACTGAAAGAATGAATGTGCTTATGGCTCCAGAAGATTAAAGACAAGGCAAAGTCCACATCAGAAGCTCCTGCTGCCATTGTTGAAATAGTTGGTGAGTCACCAGCTTCATCATTACCACTGCTTCCTACCATCTCAAACCTAAAACGTATTATCTGTATTATCCGAAAGGAAAGAAATAGACAACTTCCTGAACTTCCAACCACATTGTCTGAGATTGATGTTCAAGGACAATTTACCACTACAATAGAAGAGCAATGGCTAATTCATGACATTGGGACTGACGATCCACAGAGAATGTTGATATTTTCCTCGTAACCATTCCTGCAACAGTTGTCTACATGTTGACATTGGTATGCAGATGGCACTTTTGACATGTCCACGTTTGTTTTACCAGCTCTACACAATACATGGAAAGATTTATGGAAAATGCCACCTCTGGTAATTGTGTAATGGAAAAGGCAGTAATTTACTTGAATATCATTTCCAAAAACATGCACAAAAGCATTGCGAACTGATAATTCAAAGTCAATGTTTACATCTGTAACCTCAACTTGGAACTCACGACTTTCCATGAATTCTACCAGAGCATGTAGCATTTGAATGTAAGTTCTGTTTTTCCTGGCATGAACACCGTTAAAATAATATTCTTTAAAGAAAACCATACTGAAAAATGTTGGCAGCTTTATTACTCTACAGCTGATCTTTCCTGAGTAATTACTACCTACTTTACAGAGGTCATATGAATATCAACACTGTGCTTAATTGGCTTTATATGTCAAAATGCATGTTTACAAACACGGTAATGAAATAGTTTTGGCCAACAATGAATATTAATAATTGGGATAAAGGAATCCAAGAATATTCATGAATGATTTTCAACATAGTAATAACAGACTTATGAATATGTTTAAATTATAGAAGGCTGGTTTATGAACCGCCAATAAGAGTGAAAGAAGAAATAAGGAGAGTAATTCCTTTTCTAACAGTTAATATAACTGCAGGTATTTACTATTATGTAAGTATAGTATCCGTCAACAGCTTCGCTCACTGCCACGAAACATGGTGCTCAGAGTTAAAGAATGAAGTCACCCGCAGCAGTGAACATCCTTGGTCTGGGGGTAAACAGAATTAAGTTATCTGCTTCCCTGCAAACCGCATGCTATCAATTGGAAAAAGTTTCAAATTTTAGTAGTTGACTACAGAGAAGAAAAGAAGAGAAATATTAACAGAAGCTTGCTAAATCTACAGAGAAGGAAATTGAATTAATAACAGTAAGGTGGGTTTAGCTATTTAGAAAAACAAAAGCAAAAAAAACATGTGTCGCCTCTGTGCTGGCTACATTTCAGAATAACCTGACACATATTTTCTGCAAAAGATCGAAGGATTTTTTTTAAAAAAGACTCAAAATATGTTGGATTTAACAGCAGTAACAAACCAAAAATAAAGGAGGAGGATTAGTTGTAAATAATTACATAAAACATTAAACTATAGCAGAATTAGGTACTAAAACTTAATTAAATTTCCTAGGGTTTTAAGCAGATTCTTACATTTTCCACTCACTAGTTTCTTAAAGATAAATATTTTCTTCTCATTGTAAATTTTGCTGTAAGTAAAACGTATGAGAATGCATTTTTATTAAGTTGTATCAAGTAAAAAAAATACAAACTAATACCAAGTCTGTTAAAAAAAATTGACTATAACAAAAACTTTAGAAAAGATTACTTCACCTAATTAACAAAAGAGGAAATATTTAACACTTTTCAAATTAGCACCGACATCACCATAGCTCACCTGCCAAGATGATCACAAACTACCTTTTAGTGCATCACGTCGTAATTGTGCATAATGCTGAGTGGAATTTGACAGTTCTGCAAGATGGCGTGCTCCCTGGTTTTCCTCTTGAGTTCTGACATCACTTGTTCTTCTCTCGCTTCAGAAGATCTCAAAAAAACATATGATGGCAATCTCCAAAGTGTACTATGAACGTATTTAATTATTTGTTAAATCCATTAGAAGATTTATGATGATAAATTTTAGCAGTGAAACCATGTCATAAACAGCAGCAATACATGGTAAAACTGCATACAGTTCTGCATTCCTTACTGTTAATATTGTCAAGCCAAAGATAAAGAAAAGACAATACCGACTTTGACGCCATGTTTATCTGCTATTAAATATTTGGCTGTTCAGTAATGTAGCTATGTTTATACATGTTTCTCTTTGTATCCTTTACATTTCTAAAGACTAACTTACAACAATGATTACATTATAAATAGCTTGATTGGCTTCTGACTTTAAAAAAGAATTAATAGGATACCTGTGCATACCTAATAATAGCCAAGTACTGGGTAATTTCAAAATTTATTTTTTAAAATAAAATACATAATTATTTAACTTACTCGCCAAAAATTAAAAACAACAAAGCATAATTGCTATTCTCCTCGTTCTTCTCTTCAAACCAATGCACCGACATAAGCACACAAGGCATCCACTAGAGAGGCATTTTCCTAAACCAAGTGGAGGAGAACAGGGTTCGGAGATCAGTCATATGCCTAGTACACAGAAAATTCCTACTAGAACCCCTAATTTATTCATGAGAGTGGAAACCTAAATGGCTGACTGGTGAGAAAGAGCAAGAAAATCAAGAGGTATGACAAAGTGGGAAGCCAGTCCTTCAACACAGCACTGTACTGCCCAATTAATTAATTACTAATTATAAACTAAACAAAAACTTCACCAACTCTCTGGCAGTGCTATTGTCTAATTGGGTAAATGGCATTTAACAAAATAATTAATTTAAAGATTTTAAAGCGGTGTAGAAGAACATAATCTTAAATTGTTTCAATCTGCATGCGGAACTTAGGCTATTCTTTCTCCATTGCTGAACATTTTCAATCATTCAAGTAAAACAAAAGAAAACAACAAAAACAAGTGTAGCAAACTGCAGTCATTAACTATTAAGGGTAAATTATTATACAATGTTCAAAATAAATAATGCACAAATTTATTTTGGCAATTTTTTTCAAATAAGAAAGTTAAATGAACAAAAATGTATTCATTTGATTATGATCTTATTTTTCTGAAAGATTCAACTTACTTAGGCTGACAATTTACTTGTGAACATTTGAACAGATTTAGCATTTTGGGGGATGTTCTGGTGCTCTTCCTGTAGCACTTCTCCAGCTGCTTCACAAGTGTTCATTGAAAGAAAGGTCAGAAGATGATCCTGATAGCCAAAGCGGGACTTGGATGTTGTTTGCTTGGGGGTGCTATTCTTACAGAATGTAGATAAGCATTATTTTGCAGTCCTCAGTCTGCATTCACAAAAGAAATTGAGTGGCATTGGAGCCCTGTACAAATAATTATCAAGTTTCCAGTGATCTGTACGAAGTTTGTATGGCAAATGTATGGCATCCTTGCCTAGCTCTTCAAAGAAAAAAATATAATTTAACTGTGAAAAGTGCTGCCCTTCTATGTGCCTGCATTAAGATGGCGTCTTAAACAGGTCACTGAACTTGGAGTCCAGTTTCCCATAGTTGGTTGCAAATATTTGATCTATAGTCAAGGAACATTGTTGGTAGTAAAACTTGCCATTGCAAAGTGATTTTGGAAAGGTTGAACCTAAATAGACCAATCTTGCAAGGTATTGTTACCTCTATGTGCATTGTCTCAAGATAGATCTCTTTGCTGATGAAACAAACTCAATCTCATGATGAATGACCTGTGCCCTCCTAAAGCTACAGATGTGTACAAGTGCCTGCCTGTAATCTACCAATAGAAATATTGGTCTGAATATGTAGGGTGTGGCAGATGAGCTACATGCATGATAATTAAATGAGTGAAAGAAAAAATTCTAGGAGCCCTGCAATTCTTCAGCTCAGAAGTCAACAAGCAAAAAAAGCACAAAAATCAGCCATCAAAAAGCTCAGATTATTTAAAATAGTGAAACAAAATACATATGCATATTCAAGCAGTAAGTAGAGCTCACAATTTGAATAGGAAATCTGAAGCACAAATGAAGGACATTTTATATTATGCTACTTCTGAAATTACACTACTGGGATACAACAGAATATAGGCAAAAAACACTGTTTCATCATTTATTTTGAACAGTATACATAAATTAAGCATGAAAGTTAACTCATTATTAAAGAAACAAAATAGTATCAACCATAAACATTTTGCATAATAAAAAAACATGCAGGGGAGGTAATTTATTTTAACTGTTTAGAATTATTTATGTAATAAACCAATTTACACAAAATCTAAATGTTAATACTATAGTAATTTGTTTAATGTAAACTTCATTTTTTTTTTAAAAAAATCTTTATATATAAATTTTCAGAAAGATTTCCAATGTTAAAACTCTCTTTTGGAATTTAAAATCACAAAGTTATGCCCCCTTCTTTATCAGTTGAAAAGTTAAACCAAACATCAAGGTTAAGGCAGAATTATTCCAGCCTACCTTTGTTATTAAAGACAACTAAATTTGATTGAGGTAAGTGCATATTTAGCAGTATATGAACAAGATTTAAATCTGCAAACCAGTTAAGCACAAGTCGGTCCACAAGAGAACAGAACAATTTATATCATGAAAATCTGTCAGCATGAAAGCCTGGTAAACTATTTAAAAAAAACTTGTTTAAATTTTGTGTGTTTTCTTAATACATTTTTTTAGTCTTTTAAAATTTATTTTGAAATTATTCTTTAGTGCCCAGGTGTCTGATAGGGTCTCGGGTTAATTAAATCAATCTGTTCACAATTTCTAATAAACAGAGAACGTCAAAATCCCAGGTATGGCACTAACAGAAATGTCACTCCTCTCTGAATGAACAGGGTCTTGGCTATCTGTACAATCTAGGCTGGTCAGCTGTACAAATGTATTTAATTTGGAAAACTCTGATCTGACATTTTAGGGTCCAAGGATATCTCAATGCAAAAAGGCTTAAAGGGAAAGGTGTGGGGATCAGCCCTGGTAACCAAGCAGGTTATTTAGGTATACCTCCACCACATACCCAGAATGCCCTGTAAGAACTCTTCAGGGAAACCCACTCATCTGGCTGATGAAGAACAAGGAGAAACCATGTTAGGGGAGTACACCTAACTGAGCCAGTCCTGACTGGAATCTGAACTATGGAAATCCAGTAATGCAACCATGAGACCACCCATATATTTTTAAAGCTATATTATATTATCAGTATCAAAAAGTACAGCTGGTAATTAATTCTTCATATTTAACATTGTATTCATAGTTCCCTTTTCCCAACATCGAAATAACCATTTTATATTATGGCCTTAGTATTTGTAGATAGCAAAAAGAATGACTGCCTGCCCACATGCTTAAAACCCTTAAATTTGTTCAAAACCTCTGATTAGGTGCCTAATACAAAAAAATTAGGTTCAGCAGTCTACCTTATTTAAGTCTAGAAACATATCCTGAGCTCCTGCTGATATTGAAATCCTTTCTTGAAATAATATATTCTCCCCACTCTCCAATGAATTCCAGCACTTGATGCACATGGTATACTGAGAAATAAATATCAAATGTGAAGATGAAACTGGTTTTAGATGGAAGAGGAAATGGGTTCCATGTATTAAAATAATAAATAGTTTCTTTGATGAGATAGAAATTTATTCAAAAGAGTTTATGAAGTGCTTGTTCACAGTTGTGTCTCTGGCTAAATGCCTGACTAGCGCAGACATTAAAATTTTGCTAATAATTATTTTACAAATTACAAAAAATATTAATTACTTGTAATGTTTCAAAATTAATATAGTTTTTAAAATAAGATAATTGCCATAACTTCATGAAAATAGAATAAACTATTTCCACAGCAAAAAAATAAATGCAACTATATAATAATCTAGAGAGGTAGGTTTAGCTAAATATTAATGCTTCTTCAATCAGTATAACTAGATTTATAAATAGTTAAATTAAATTTCATTTTACACACAAAATCACTAATTTTTATTTAATTCCATAGAAATGAATACAATTTCAGAGATCATTTAAAAATAAACCAACGTATTTTATTCCAACTCAAAATATAAGGTTTACTTCATGTCAAGTGCTACTGATGCCACAGCCAGTAGGGAGCTGAACAATTCAGATCAATGCTGAGAACTAATTTCATTACAAACTAGTTAAATTTTCTGTGTATTATGTTACGCTGTATAAAACTGATCACAAAAACAAAAATGTGTATGTTACACAAAGATTTTGGACACTCAGTATCCAAAAAATTGAGATTTTGTAAGTGTTTAACTGAAGAGAGAGAAAACAAAAGATCAAGGCACATTCTGTACTGCAAAATACCTTATTTAACACTGAACAGTGGATGTATTGCTGGCAGCCTGGTGGGGTAAGCTGATCATGGCTTCGGCCACAAATGGCCCTAGAACTTATTACACATCATTTCCACTCCCACTATACACACAATCAACCATACATCACACACACAAAAAATGTATTTTATAATTAAATCTAAGAAAAAGAACAATTTGACTTGTCTGATCAATCTCCTTGGAGTATTCCATGTCTGAATCAAGTACATCATCTGTCAAGCTACAAGATGGAAAGGTTCAGACATCTAAACAAAATTCTCTCTCTCTCATGCTTTCTGAGTCACAGAAGTTACAGATCCCTAAGGAAGTTTCTCCCATATTCTTCTTTCCATGTTATTTTGTTGGTAGCAAACGCACGTGTATCTCATGTACACAAGTGCGTAGCCAAGGGGGGGGGGTATGTGTTCAGGGGTTAGAGCAACCTACTTCCACATGTATATGCAACCTTTAATATCTCATTTTGCTGCCATAAAATCAATAAATAACAGGCCACAGTTATTTTTATATTGATTTCATTGAATATCATTCAGGCTCAACAGCATTGCAAACAAAATCTACAATTATCTACAACATGACATAAAACTCATAAATTAAAGTTTGCAATAAGTTTTTAAAAATATATTTCAGAATTCTGCATTTTTATCCAATGTTGTAATTGTACAAGTTCAGAACTTTTTTTCTTTTTCCTCTCTGCTAAAGTTGCGGAGTGCCCCTGTTGTGCCTTAGCGCCCTCCAAAAATATCCCGGCCCTGCACGTATTGGCTGGCTGCTATGTCCAAACCAATCTCTCAGATGGTTTCCATATATTGTTCTTGGTTTACCTCTCTGCTCATCCATCAAAATCTTAATTCTCTTCCTCTTCTGGTTGCGTAGTCAGGTTACACTGTGGCTCATAAGTACAAGGTTAATAAGGAATTCTCACAACTACGAGTTATGAAGTGTTTCTTCACTGTGTAATTTTTGACTAGAATATTTTGCTAAGAAAAGGAAGTAGAAACCGGTGAGTAAACACTTTTACCGAGAAACCAAAAGTGCACTCTTTATATAAGTTCTAAAACTTCCTGCCTGTTGATCTCTATATCTAATAAAACTCCGCTAAAAATTTGTTCTAAATGTCTCTTTTGACATCTAATTAGTCTGCTACACTCAGGTGTTAACCTTTCATTAACAAGCTAATTGCTAGATATTTATTGTATATTCATCGCTTATTCCTTTTATGATTGATGACATGAAGTATGACCATGATTAGAGCCATATGTACACACAAACACACAAATAATTCAGCCGTGCTGATCACTACTCCCTTCCCGTTCTGGTTCTCCATCACATCTTCCCGTGGCAGGCCGTCCATTTTCACTTACTAACCCTGACGCTGTAACATCGCCCTACACGTGCTTGATGAAAAGGGGACAAGGAAGACCGAGTAATGCTTGTTTCTCCACGCTCCGTACCAACCGATCTCACCGTCGTGATTTCTGTATTTGAAGGCACCACAGGGAAATACTTGCATCTGAGAATCTTCTGGAAATACCTTTGGCAAGGCCTTGTGACCCTGTTAGACCTATTCTCCTAGAGCCTCACTCGTAATCTGTCCAACAGTAAGATCACCGATGTCCAGTCCGTCAGATGGATTTTCGTCTCGGCCCATAGACTCCGCTTTCTCAGATCTCGGTACATATCACGTGACGGGCCGATTACTTCCGTTATATCCGCCGACGTTGGATTCCTGCTGAACAGAACATTACAGGTTTACGTAACGATCAGCGGAATCTGTGCTGCCACCTTTTACTGATAAAGGTGAAATGCAGGACCGGAAATCGTGACGACAGCCGACAGGGGGCCATTACTCCGATTCCAGACGGATTTCCGGTTTCTATCTGACTTCTGCCATTTTCGAATTTTGCCAGTTTTACTGCTGTGTTTATCCTCGGGAACTGAATAAATGGAGCAGGCCCCAGAACTACCCCTTCAGTCCTCACTAGAAATCTGCATATCTCGATGTGGGAGGAAGACGGAGTAATCCAAGCGGCTAATGGCAGAAGAAACAATGCCATAGAGAGAAGCTAAATCATGGAGATCGCAAAGGATATTCGATCTCCAATACTTGACCATGGCGGTTCATGGCCTTGACCTTCGTACTACCACGCCTTCTACATTTTATTTAGCGGTTATTGAAGATTTTTTGAAAATTCCCCTTTGCCCTCTGTGTATTAAAAGTACTAAACAAGGTAATGACATTAGAAAGGGGAAAGACAGAAGAGGAAGAGTCGGATGGGGAAACATCCGAGAATCTGTTTGCATACAACATTAAATGACTGAATTCGGTCCCAATCTGTTTTAGAAACAGGAGAGAAAGAAAGAGACAGGAGAATGGGAGAAATGATGGGGCAGAGAGAGAGAGAAGAGGAGGTGTAAGAGAAAAGTGGAAGAGGAGAGAGAGAGACTAGAAAATGATACTGAGGCTCGATCAGCCCAGTTACATCCTCTCCATTCCATATCGGCTCCGCCTTTTCTAATCTCAGCTCTCGGTGTCTCTTCAGCCATTATTTCCGGAATCTGGCAGCCAGTCTTATTCCGCCATTCAGCAGAGCCGACCAGCGGGATGGGGGACAGGTGATTGATTCCGGGTCCTGATGGAAAACACGGCGATGGGTTCTCCGCCCCTTTTCTGTTGATTACCGGAAGCTCTGCTCCTCCTTCCTGTTTCTCCACCGCTTCGTCTACCACTGAAGACGTTCAGCGACCGTTTTCTGTCATACACAGATGATGAACACCTAGCGGGTCAATAATTATCAGGGGCTTGCGATTTATCGATTTTTAACCGCTGATAGTACAAGACGGCAGATTTGAAGGATGGAAAATTTCAAATAATCTAAGGGACATAACTGATGTTCTCCTATTTCTAGGTGAAGTTCTAAATCATTTCCCACAAAATGATCGGTTCGATACCGTATTTTCAAATATCGAAGACTTTGGCGACGTCTCATAAGTGGTGGAGCTGCGAGATAACTGAACACGTGACGATCTAATTTGAAGTTCACGGAGGCACAGGGAAATCTGCGCACCTGTAGGGTCAATTAGGCTTCCGTGATCGCAGTACTACTGCACGTGAGCATCCGTAAGGACGCTGATGTAATGAGCCAACTCGCCATCCTTCTCCGGTGAATGTTCTAAGCTACTATGGTAACTGAATCACAGAGACCGCAACAGGGATCTTATCCCTAACTACCGCATTAATGAAGAGAGGAAAGGGAGCGTTAAGGGGCCATATGTCGATAAAATTTAAGATATTTATGAAAAGGGGGCTGATTTGGAAACTGAAATATTGTCTAACATTCCACTGAAAACCTGAATTGTGTACTGCACCCTTGTTATAGGCACGTGCTGATAGACCCCAGCCCCATCCATTGTCTCCTCGAGGGGTGATGACCACGTTATGACGTCATCGTGACGATAACAACAAGAGAACTCTAAAGAGAACAACAGGGAAGACGACGAAAAACCAGTTATCATCTCACTTTATTGTTTCTTCCCATTTCCAGGCCGTTGTGGGGTCAGGGTAATTAAGGGGCGATCAAGGGGACATTTGTCATCCTGAACGAGGCGGACTCCCGTAGCAGTTCACGAATAAAATATCGGGGATAACGACAGGGATAACCCGAGAACTTATGTCGATGTTGGTAACAACAGTCATCTCAAGGGCCACCAGTTGGTCCTGTCCACCTCCGTACCATCCATCCACACCCAACGTCCACCCTTTTGACAACAGCCGACCCAAGACTCACATGAAAACAATAAAATGTCTAAAATGAATAAATGAGACAGGTTTGACAACTTTTAAAATTTATAACAGAGAACAACAAACATCCACACGATATATCTGGACCAGACCAATGTCCTTTCTTGGTACAAAAGGACTTGTTGGTTCCTGACACGTAGTTATGTCCCTTGTCACAGGTGTAGGTGGCCTCACTTCTCCACGTGGTTCCGTTCACAGCCGTCAGTGTACTATAAAGCACGTGTTCTGACAGTCGGCCGCAATCTATTACTGTAGAGCGAAGTTGAAAAGTTCGATCAGCAATAAATCAATCAGATAAGGGTTTAAATATCTTGATAAATCAGATTGTCAAACCAGTATAATATATTGTAGTAATAACTATTCTCAGTGGTATTTATACTAAAATCTGTACATTATATTTTCTCTGTCCAAAGATTCATTCTATTTCATCTACAGCTCAACGAAATAGAAATTACAAAGTATCCGAGTTGTTAACTGATCGACTTGCAAAAGACAAATCATTTTCTCTGTACATTTCTTCTGCTTCTGCGATGACAGCAGAACCATTGATCATCTCCCTTTTATAAAATGTTTATTTAAAGTTTAATGAAGCATACCTGTAGATTCATAATAATCGTATTTCTAGTACAAATCCATTTAATTTCATTCACCTTATCCGCTATCCGTCCATTAAAAGGTTGAGTTAATGATTGGGAAAATATTCGGCTAATACTCGATTCCTCGATTAGCAAATTTGCTGCTAATATTCGACTCAATTTCTGTAATACGATAGACAACCAAAGTCAGGTGCCCGCTCTTTGTCAGAAATTATTACAGTATTATGAAGGAAAACCTCAGTTGTAAATTGTAAATGCTGATTGATGTTACAGTTTTTTTTAGCTGTTCGGGCTCGAATTTCGCCAGGTCGCTTTTTAAATGCCAAATTATAGAATGCATTAAATTTAGAATAAGTAGATATTTAACTTTTCTATTCTGTTTATTTATAACCAGTTCTGCTGATGTGTTGTTACATTCTACATAGTTCAGTCAACTAATGTTTAAGAATAAAATTAGTAAATTAAAATCAACATATACAAGGTTATTTTCAAACAAATTTCCTTCAGTTTGCTATGAAAATACTAAAATAAATAAATAAGTAATTAACTGTTGTACCATGTCCATAAATTTACCTGTCAGATAACGATACTAATTAAATAATAATTAAATCAAATAAAATATGCAAATAATTGACAGTTTCAAGTTTTATAGATACGTTGACAGGAAATATCTGGTTTGGTCCGTTTCCTTTTGCCCAGCCAAAAGCTGCCATAGAATATTCAACAAGGTGATAGTTGGTGGATATCTTAGGCTGCCATTTCAGATTCAAAATTAGTCACAGTCCCAGCGCCACCTGCAGGCAGATTCTACCTTGACCTTAAGAAATCGAGCAGTCAAATTTGCCAGGTCAAATCAGCAGAAGAAAACTATGACCAATCTTTATATTCAACCTAATAAATTCAGGTTCACGGTGTTTTATTTGCATTATTGCCATGGTAACTGTAAGCTCAGCTGAAACTTATATGGAGCCCACAGATATCTCACGACAAACTGGTTTCTGATTATATCTTAGGAACCTTGCGGGTCATAGAAGACTTTTCTCCAGGAAAACATTGTATAGTACAAGGCAAATTTAGCGAGGAGAGGATTTTGTACAGCTCGCATAATTCTCATCGTTAAAACCTCTGATAATTCTCCACTCAGTTTGATAGGGGACTCCATCCGTACTACATGGTTCCATCAGCTAGTGATCAGGTGTCTAGTATATACCCCTCCCTACCAAACAGGACAGACAGAAACTGGAGTTGCAATTTAAAATGAGAATAAATTCCAAAATTTTACCATAGACGATTTGTTCATTTGATCTTTAAACATTTCAAACCTGCAGCAAATCAAACACCTGTATGTCTGTGTGTTTTTAATGTTCAGCTGGCTTTTTTATTTACTTAGGGCCATCAGGTAATTAAGATGTCGAGCCTGTATGTCATTACTTGTTCATACCTGTTAAGATGAGAGCCCTGGATTCCTATGTGACTGCTGATGACACCCGGTGGAGTAGTTCACTGTGATGTCACATATGCAGGAATTAATACGCAATCATATCCAACGTAAAACAGACACCTGATTCAAAACGTTTTGTGAAAATTTGCTTTAAAAAATCTCGAGTGAATATTTTTTAGCCGAACATGTGGATGCAGTCCATTGATGTACAGGCTCCTTTTGCTTAATGAAAGTCCCTCTTACTCCCTAAATTCGAAGGACTAACAAAGCAGCCAAGTTCTCCTGTCTTTCATTAAGAATGGTAGACTTACAATACCTATTATAAGCTGGACTCTATGCAGTTCTTCGTGGCGGAGACCATATAACTCAATCTAGCACAACATTTAAAGCCAAGGTATCTTGGATTGTTCGTCACCTGGGAGAACAAAACAATAGAGTTACCAATTCTCATTTCCTTGTCTAAATCAATCAATATAGTAGACATTGATCACGACCCTAAAGCAGGCCCGTAGTCAGAGCTTAGGACTTGAGGAGGCTCCCTTCATTATAGGAGGGGTTAAACTATTCCCTCTCTTTCCATACAGGAAAAGTATATGGAATAGAATGCAAATACATAAATACAAAATACAATGGACTAAATTAATAAATTAAAATTTTCTAAATTTTATACAGATTTTTCATTGATTTTTAAACATTAAAATGTTTAATATTCCTCTTAGTACATTATATATTGTATTTTGAATGCGATGTTGTGGACAATCGCCAAATATAAAGGATTCATCGGGCTATTAGGCAACAGCCCGGTCATAGCCGTGGCCTAATAATCAGGTAAATTCCTATCCAGTTTCTATGAAGATTACTGAAATGATATGTAATAAATTTTCAATCATCACAAACAAAAATTCTCTTTTCCTTCAATTTCCAAGGAATAAAGTAATAATAATAAATTATTATGACTCACACAATCAATACGTATACAACATAGACATTCACAATTGCATAATTGCATATCAAAATACAGGTATTCACAAACAGGTGAACAAAAGTCGATATTTTGTCATTATATTGAAAACTAATTCAATCTAAGTTTTCAAATAAAAACGGATGAGACGCTGTAACATTCTTCTCTTATTTTTAAACTCACAGACAAATAAAATCGTAAATTATTAATTGAATCATTGATGCAATACTTACATAGATACAGGTAATACAGGTGAAAACAGATAATTTAAATTGGAAACAAGTAGCTTTTATATAAATAATTTAGGGGATTTGTAGCAGCAGTGGAGCAGTTGTCACCTGATTCATTCCGACAGTCGTCGATTTGTCGGTCTGAACCTCGGCATAAACTCGGCCGCTGACAGAGCAGCCGTTTTCTCCTCAAATCCGAGGAAAGCGAGTCCACATCTGCGATTGTGACTCGGGCATCTCCTGTACGGTGTCAACAGTCGCGTCACAGTGGAGAATGCGGCCTCACGGGTAGCAGACGATGCACCAATCGTCAAAGCTGCACGGAGAAGAGTATGGAGATTCGGAAATGGTGTTTTGGACTCCATTCCACGGAACCATCCCAGAAACTTGTCGATGTTGCTTCGATTCTCCCGACATGTGGACGGCAGCTCGTTCCCAACCATGTTCGGGACATCTCAACATCGTGACGAAGAGGCGATCGTTCGAATGTCGCCCCCGTCTCGCTGACCGAGTCGCAGACTGGGTCTAGACGGTACGGCAGCAACGGACACAACCAACTGGGTGTTGACTCAGGTGACCGAGATAGCAATGAGTGGCTGCTCTCGTCCGGTGGGAGCGGTCACAACGAGCGAGTCCAGACTACTGGCAGTTTTCCGATCTCGTTTTGGTGGCCGTCAAGGTGCCGCCTCGTCTCCGCTGGCAGACTTCGACGGGTTCCGAAGACTTCGTCTCGGTTCTCATTTGGCGCACAATCTGGACAGTCTCCTTGACAACGGAGCTCGCTCTGGATTGCAACGTTTTGTCGGCCGGCTTCATGACCAGGCCTGCGAAGACTGAACGCCCTTGGTATATGGTCTTTCTCAATCCAATTGCAGTCACCGACAGATCCCGGAAAGCTCTTGTGGCGAAGGAATCCAGCGTTGCGATGACATCTTCGTAGTTCTGGACTCTGACGTCCGTCGTCTTGAAGTATCCACGCCAGCGATGCTCCATCAATCGGGCCAATGCCGTTACATCTGATTTGTTGTACACGGCGCGAACTTTGGGTCTGGCGAAGAAGTCGTTCAATAACTGGCATACGTCGAAGAACTCTTGCACAATAGCTACTTTCTGACACAGGTGAACAACAACAAGGTGAAGCTGATGGTTGGCATTTCTCTGACCTTCATCAACAGTTCTCCGCTGCTCCCCCGAGTGTTTCCCCGACATGGCAGACGCACCGTCATAGCATCGCGCCAATAACAGCTCCACAGCCTGAGAGCCTCTCCAGCGATGTCTCGTCAAATTCGTCCGAGTCGTAGAGACGGAGAAGTGTTTCCGTCGCAGTCCGTGTCTGCTGACAAATCTGATCACAGCGGAGAGAAGCTCGATTCCGGTGGAGTCAGGACCAAACATTCACAAAAAGTGCGATGACACCGGACAGAAACACTAACCCTTTGTCTCGGAATACCGACTTTTATGTATTGTTTCATTGACCAAAGTACAGAATACAGCGGACACATGGAACAATAGCAGAAAGGGATACTGGTCGAGGCCGGCCGGAGAGCGGAGCCTCGGTGACCTACTTTTGGCGGAATCCCAACAGTCCCGCGCACGTGCGCTGTCCCCTTTTCTCGAGCAGTAAAAGAGTCTCAGAAAGCGCTAGTTAAAGACTAACTAGTATCTCTGCTGGCGCCTTTGCTGCCAAACGAGGATAAAAGTCATAATAGAGAAGGCAGCATATCAACCTGGCCGGGACGTGTGGCGAACCTGCATAGTACGTACTGTACTTTCTAGGGAAGTTTGCTTAGGTCGGGTTAAGCGGGTTCCGCTCTACCTAAGAAAACAGTAATTATAAAACACTAATATTCACACCCTGCACGTGACATCATTCATTACCTAATTTCAAAGAAATAAACCGAACTTCACGTGGCATTTTTCATCCACTAAAGACTCGCGATGCAATTTTTCGCCGTCTCAGTGAGAATTCTCTTAGATTAGTTTTCAGATATTTGGGGGCTATCCGATATTTTAGAGGGGCTTAGCCACCCCATAGCCCCCCCCACGTGTCTACGGGCCTGACTGGTGGGGGCTGTATGTGTGGCCTGCGCCTCTCGTGAACCCGCAGCGGGTTGGCTGCTGATGTTCCATGTTGTTCTTTGGAGGGCCACTGTACCAATGGAGCTGCCAACAGGCTGCAAACTCAGGACCAAACCTGAGTACCGTTAGTTGAAGATTCACTGAAGTTGACCAGTCAGGAACAAGCAAACCGATGCTGAAGACTCTTTTTAACCATAGTGGAACAAATTTAATTTTCTTATAATTCAGAATTAGTTTCTCATACTTGAGATTACCCTTCAGCCCAATTACCACAAATTGGGAAGAGTTAGCAGCCCTGCCTCTGGAAATATTCACGTAGTTTCCAGAGAGAACACGTAGGATTTCTTTAGTTAATAATAAAATATTTTCTTCACAGAAATCCATTTAGTTCAATGCTCAACATCATTGCTTACGCCTGCTAATACAAAATAATTTAAATCCCAGCAGCCTAGCCATTTAATAAATGAATGTCTGCGCTAGAACTAGAATTACAAAACTGAGGCGGCCATTTGCAGAGAGAGAGAGAGAGGAGAGAGAGAGAGAGAGAGATACAATAACAGAAATGTCGTAACTGATGGTTTACGTGATTTTTTCGTAACTTTTTACTGTAATAATCCATCTTCATTAACAATGAAGAGGCAGAAAACTACATTTTCATACGGCGAGTTTAAAGCCAGCCTGATACAATCATGGCATTTTCTGCCAGCCAAGTTTTATTTGAATGCTCCTCGTACGAGTTGAACAAAAAGAAGGAACAAAAGTCATTTGTTAATTAAGGGAACTTAATGCAGGTGAATATTCTTTTGTTTGCGGTATGAATAATTTGTGACCAATATCTTCACAACACCTAAAAGAAAGTGGCAGTTACATCTTATTGGCGGACCCTACAAACTGCCTAAAATTAATGCTTGCCATGTACAATTGGAATGAGTTAGATTATTAAAATGCTCAAAACGACAGGTACACGCGTCTGATGTTAGGGTGGATGATACGTCCACATTTTCAAATTGATTATGACTGCTACAACATCAATGCTCAGTAACCATCTAGAGGCTGTCTGCTACATGCAGGAACATGATTGGCAGTAGTACTTATTTCATGGTATTGATTCCAATTACATATTGCTTTATATTTACACCATACTGTTCTCTCCCTCTCTCTCTCTCTCCCCATTCCTCCCACCACACAAGCCTGTCTGGAGAACCTTTTTTGTGTTCCATGGAAAGCAAGATCTTCTTCACTTCACTTTGCGGTTAATAATGAAAATGAATATCCAGCTCAGCAGAGCTACCTCTATGGTGAAGACTGCACGTCTGTCATCTCAGGTAAACTTTCTTTCTTGTTAAGGATTACGATGGCAGTATAATGTTTCTTATGTTTAGGATATTAAATGCTGAAAAGTCATGTTGAAAATTTGTTTCAAAGTTCAACAGAAAGTGCCAAGCAGAATGGCTTTATGTGCAGGGTAATGAGGAGGAAGTGATTTAATTGGAAAAAAGTAATTTCCTGAGAACAAACATTAATTAAATAGCTTTTAAAATCTATTCTAACTTTTGCAACATAACCCATCACCTACAGGAGATTGTTTATCTGCAAGTTAACTTAAATTATCTTCTAGTTACAAGAAATGTAGATTCATTACAAACTTTGTAAACATTTTTGTTTAATTAGGAGACCATTTGTGTTTCTGTATGAATGGTGTATATTTTATAATGGAATCAGACTTAGATTTTCTCTGCTACAAAACCTGTTTTTCAGTTCCATTTGTGAAAATTCTTGTATAGAATATGATTCTCTCGTTGTCTCTAAAATGTTTGATATTTTACTTCTTCTCACGCGAAAGACGAAAGTTTGAGGTAAACAATCAACATTTTGTCTGTAGGAATCTAGTTTATAGAAATTATTTGTACATTAAAATATTTTGTAATCATTCATCTTAGCTCCAGAAATGGAAAATCTTAATAATGAACCGTTTCAATGATCAAGTGTTCCAAGCTACTTTTGCCTGTCAGTAATAATGAGATCAATAACACGAAACCTGAATATGCTGTAGATGATGGAGATTCTGCCCTGTATTATATATCTACATGTGTTTGTTTAGTCAAGATGTCTAAAATGGAAACATTTTAAATTAGATCATTGAATAACCTGGAAACAAATCGTTTATACCGAAGATTTGAACATTTACTTCTACTTTCATCATCAATTTCATCGATCTTCAGTCATATCGAAGTCTACGATCTCTGACCGGCTGTTCACGACGTGGTTCTGTGATTCGGTGATGTACAGGACAAGTGAGAGCGCAAACGACCTGCTGTATAGTGAGCGGGTTCTGATCAAAGATAAATCGATGTGTAGCAACGATATCGATTTCTCGCTTGGATGATCGGTCGACTCCCTGATATTCCATAATAATTCATCAATAAATTATGATTACCATCTATTTTTATTTACCATTTTTAGAGAAATGAATTTAAAGATTCTTCACTTTACATAAACTGAGTACAATGAATTTTTTTTTACTTCATTGATTCTTGAAATATACTTCAGTATCCTTTTGATTGACCATTCTGTTAATATTATGTAACACTGAGACAATTAATTTCTGTAAATATCCATGACACCATTAATTAGAATAACTTTAAATCTCAAGGTTTGATTGATAGATGAACTATTTGCCGTACATTACCACAGATTGTGATGTGGATGTAATTTCTCATATTTGGTTATAACGTTTCAAAGTAGATTCACGTTGACGAATTTCTTCCATAAAGTGGAAATGATTCCTGAATCGTTATCCATTGTATTTATCATTGTTCTTTAAATTTTGATAAGGATGATATGGAATCCTTGCAACCGCAATACATTTAACCGATTGATATTTATTACCGTTTTCTTAATTTTTTGTTAATTAAATCTATTTCCATCAATAAGAAATAGCTAAATTACCGATGTGAAGTTCTCCAATCAACTTGTTTCTATGTTCCAACAGTTTCTATCCACTTTTCAAGGACAGGAGCAATAATTTATTCTATTACCGATCGATATCTTGTAGTATAGATGATCAGATCACACGAATCAGAGAAGTACACACAATTTTCTCTCCTTCCCATTGCACGAACAAACAAAGTGATATTAAGTTACTGAAATCAGACTTTCCGCCTTTGAAACTGTTCTTCTTCTCTCATTACACCACAGTTGTCGTCAATAAGCTGCAGTCTCCTCCTCACGTTAATGTATAGTTACTAACCATGTTTACAATTTCTTAAGATAAATGATTTTCTTACCAATAGAAAGATTTTCCTAATTGTTTTAACCCATTTCTGTTCCTTTCATGATATATGGATTCCACATTATAGCATCTATGTATTTCACGTCCATTTAATACGTTTTTCTTTCAATCTGCCCTCACGAATGTTATACTGATTATTTAATAATAATCGGAGATATCGATCTGTTTTTATAATAAGCATATAGCACTTCTTAATGCAGTCGTAAGAGAGAAAGATCATGTGATTGCACACAAAATCTTCCACATTTCTAAACGAACATCCTTTTGTTATCTGGCATCGAAGAACTTTCGGATTGCATCAGGATTATAAAGCTACATTTTCTTCAAAAGGAATGCCATTTTCTTTATTTGGAAACCAGTAAATATAGACAATAGTTTAAGATCAATCAGCGTAGAGTTCACCCTGAGGTCATCTCTCTTATCTTTGTTGGCCAAGAGTCGTAAATGAAGACTTTTTAGTTGATCCGAATTTTCCGTTTCCTCGCTGGTAAAATGTGGATGTGGAGTCAGTTCACAGAATTTACCATTCACATATTTACTTTCTCAATTTAGTTTTTCAGGAAATAGTGATTACGATGTTACTTTCTTTGCATTATTGAGAAAAATCTCTCTCTATATATATATATAACGATCGTTAAACATATGAAAACCGTGCATCAGCTTGTCGTCAAATAGGTGGCAGTTTTCGAGAAGAAACCGTCGTAGTTTTAAATCCAAAAGTTACCTTTCTCCTCCGTCTGTAAAATCAGGTATTATTCGTAAAAATGCCTCAGAAACCAGTTAAAGGGCACATCCGGTGTCAGAGACCGACCTGTTTTACGTTTGGCCAGGTGAACACTCACCTTGTGTTCGCTTGATTGAACGGAAATCGATCTTTATAGTTACGGAGATCACACAGAGTAATGTTATTTTACATATTAAATGTTAATTCATTCCACATGTACAGATTACATATTTCCAGCCCCTGCTCCCATTGTTCTCCTGATTGTATTCCAGTTATCGATGTTAGAGTAAAAGCGGAAGAGTTGAGTGATTACGCTGCGTTTGATCAGAGAGACACAAACTCGAATTCTCGTAGGTAAATCGCTATATAAATTTCTATTGACGCAGATATTATAGAGTAAAGGTAATCGATATGGGAAAAAATTTTAAGTTTGGATTTTTAATGATTCAAATTCCGTTCTGTGATTTTTCCAAACATAAAATATAACTTTTCTATGTTGTCCTCTCTCTGTCTTCTTGTCATATCTACATCCCCGTGTCCCCCAGTTTATATAGAGTATTAAATAGATAAGATGCGGAATTTACAATTTAAGTTAAGTGAGAATTTATTATCCCGTTGTCCGGTCTCCAGTCTATCCAGCCCTCCATCTACAGGTATATTTTGCAGGTATGTTCCCATTTTTTTAAAATATTTTTCTTTCATTATCATTTTAAATTTTGTATAATCATCAACTTCTGAATATATTAACATTTCGCAATTGAATTATACCTGATCATTCCCTGCCATATACATGACCGACTCGTCTCGTATTTAACTGTAATTCATCGATAAAGTGGGATTATAGGCCACGTTTATTGATTCTTGATCAAGAAACGAATTTGAAGGCAAAACAGAACAGTCGTTCCCCGCCCTCCAGGGCCGAATCCGAGTGACCACACCCAATAAGGGGGTGGCACCTGGTCGATACCCCAAATAAAGGGCTAAGGACACGATGCCCCGTAGTGTCATCTTCTTTTTTTTACTGAATGATATATGCTTATTAATATTGTGATATTAATATTACATTCAATTCCCAAACTGGTGTTAGTTGCTCTCCACAAATAACTGAACTGATCTGCTGATGTCACCTGGTGGGGTAGGAGACCTGGGTGGGCAGGAAAGTTCTGCAGAACCTATCTGCCACTGACCAAAGTCAATTTTTCAAACCCCTTCGCTCTGTTAATATTCTCAGGAAACCAAAATATCTATGAATTACTTTTCCATAAAAGGTGTTAGAAGTATTTACATATATGAAGATAATCTTACATCGCTGACCTTTGTGACTGAAGATGATGCTGCTGATGATGTTCTTCTGACAGCCGGACTGGAGCCTGAATCGTTCATAGAGGTGACGACTACAGAGATAAACAACTGCAGATGACTTCTATGAAGTAAATTTTGTAACTATTCTGTCAGTTACCTACCTACAGGAAATACTATACTCTATCTAGGTATTTATGAATGTACATGTTGAAGAAAGGTATTTGTTAGTAAAATATAATATTATATAAAATAGTTGAAGCCAGTAACTCACTAAGTTGTCTTTATTATGATTGATCTTTGTTTTCTACAATTATTAACTTTAAATTATTAAAGACAACATTCTGACAATTCAAGGTAACAGATGGCATGAGTACTGTTAAGTCCTAATTACTATTATTACTGATTTATATTAAATGAAACAAGGTTTAGGGTTTGAATAATTAAAACATACAAATCTAATCTCTGTACATTACTGAAGACTGAATAAACTGAAATATATCAACAATGGAAAGACCCTCATGAACTTAAGACGACTGAAAAACAACTTTACAAATACTGATGGCTGATGACTGTGGAAATGCATTTCTTTTCCAAAAACAACTTTTTAACTGTAATTTAGTAAATAAATTTAAGTTTTGTCAAATTGTATACATTTCAATAATGTTATCATAACTATAACAGTGTTAATACTATTATATAATACTTTGTCTAGTGAAATCCTGGAGCAGGGGGATTTTAAAGATATTTCATCTTGGTATTATGAAAGTCCTTTGCTGTGTCCATCAGTGTATTCCAGAGAATAAGGTGCAGCAAAGGGCAGACAACTACTGAGAAATGTTAGACATTAAGGCTCTTGGTGACCAGCTGATCATTCCAGGTCAGATGTGGTTATTAAAGAAGTGCAGCAGAAAATATCATACTCTGTTAAATGTGCCTATTAAAAGTACTAAATAACAGAGCAGATGGGGCTGAATCAGAAAGAGGATTAACCCTACTCATATTTTGACAGTAATGTGAATGGTTCCAGATTAAACAGGATTTTCCTTCATGTCCAGTCTCTGCAGACTGAACAATGTGCTCTCAGATTATTTAAATTCTTCTGAGTTTCTGTAATTAATGTCCTACCTATATTCTTCTGCTAACTTTCAGCAGTATTTCTTTCATTTTCAAATTAATTTTATTAAAAATAAATTAATAAATTATGTGATATTGGAAATTCTATTTATGAATACATTTAATATTGTTTAATTTATGAGGAAGTGAAGAATTATGATTTGTTTATGGAACATTCACGGAAACAGCTATCTGCACATTAGGCAATTAAATAAAAGAGAGAGAGAGATGAGGGTTAGTTATATATTAATAAGTTTAAATAAAAGAGAGTGAGAGAAGAGGATTAGTTATCTATTAATAAGTTTAAATAATAAATAGATAAAATCAGGTCAGTAAGAATTACAGTTGAATGCAAAGAAGATAAACAAAGAGAAAGAATGGAAAACCAGTTTAAAATTCATACATTGACTGTTAATTTGCTTTTGTTAATTCTACCAGTTGAGCAGGTAGGGATCGATCCAACAACAAGTCAGTTTCCATTTTCCCATGGCTGGTGAAGAAGCCAGGTGTAAAGTAAATTCTTACTCCACATGGTAAGGGTCCAGATCAGAGCCCCTACCTGTCCTGGCTGGTAAGTGGACTGTAAAGGGAGTTTATGGTGTAATGGTTATCTGGATAAGTTAGCTGATGAAATAAGAGGCAGAGAGGAAAGTGTCCTATTATCATACAATCAAATATCACTGTTTATTATTTTTGCAGACCTTGCATTAAACAAGACCCTTATTAGCTGAATACATATGTCAAAAGACACCATTAATACTGAATGAGAAATCCCGTGATGTCAGCTAATGGGAGAATGAGAGGGTTAATGGAAATGTCTCCTTACAACAAACTGATTTACCCTTTTCAAAAAAAACTTTCATCAGTACAAAACACGATGAGTCGGTTATTAGGAAGATAATTGCAGCAGCCATTTCTGATAATCCACAGCTCAGCTACAAAAGAGGATAACAGATAGATATGGGTGAAATATTGAAAAATATCCTGGTTCATTCTCTACAACCTGTGGTTCTGATGACTGATTGCACAGGTTCACGTAGGAGATACAAGAAGTTTCCTACCCTAAAACATGGACCACTGACTGGTTGCAGCTGTTGTAAAACCTTCTTCTGTAGTAAATAAAATTAAAACACTTCAAGATGATGTTTGGAGAGGGGACACACCTGTTCGTGGGTCCATAAACTACGAGGATGTCACATGAGCATAAAATGTTATTACCTGTAATTAATGTCATTTTTCTATCTACTACGAACGGAACCCCAGGCAGGTGAGCTCTCGTCATGTTTTTTTGGCTATGTTTCCAAACTGTTGTTTGTCAATTATATTTTAAAGAGAGAGAGGAAAATGGAATTGATTTCCATTCAATTACCATTATAATTGTGGTGTTTGAACTATCGATATTCTCATCACAAAAATAAGTTCATATCTTTTCACCAGTTTCCATGCTGTTCATCATACTGTCAGACTGTAACGTGGGAGAACTCTGCACAGAGTTATTTCCCCTTCATGATAAAAAGCCATCGAAAACCTACTGTATTAGAAAGAAGATAAGTCGGAAATTATCCTCTGCGTTCATAGGAAAAGTTTATTTAATACAAGGAATGAAATATAAACAAACATTTGTTTCTGTGATCAGGGAGAAAGCGACACTCGGACAGTAACGGGTAGAAGGAAGAGCACGGTTACTACTTATTGAAGGAAAGCTGAGGACCGTCTGAACATGGAGCTGATTTATTACATATTTCAGATCAGTAGAAGTCGATAATAATCAGTAATATCTGCATACACATTAATATACAGGACAGCAGGGGCTTCTGATGTGGGTAAGGGCCGTCTATTTCCTTTATTTGCTGTAAAACGGGCCCGATACCTGTTAATAGGGCCGAGATCAGGTAACACGTGGATATTGGAGACCAGGTAACCACAAACTCAAGCGAATTAGTGCACAGAGGTCATTCACCTTTGTCCAGATTTTTATTAAGAATAAGAAAAAACAAAGGAATCGTTTACATCATCAAAACTCTCTGGGTGTAAACTCCACAGTTTTAAATCCTCCCCGAAATCATTGGTTTTAATCCAGATCTTTGCAGGTGAAATGGTTGTTTTACATGAAAGCAACCAAAAATTAACCCTTTTATGCCTGTTATTGAATGAGGTGTGGGTAATATCTTCTTTTTTCCAGGTTACCTCCCTTAACATTAGATCAGCTGTTGGTATCTTCCATGCTGCTGAAGATGGTTTACATCGTTAAACAAACAAACCTGGTTGTCGGATATTTGACCGACCGTTATTATTTCTGATACGAAAGAGACCGAGTAACATGGAAGCGCCATTTAGAAATATTATTCGGTTACATTTCGAGAAAAGGAACAATAAGGGGCCTTCAAAATGGATGGTACGAAGGATTGTCAACACAAATTATTCTCCTGATCAGTAAGAGAATCCGGAAATAATAGGAAGGTAAAAATTCTTTCGTCTTTGATTTTAATGAAAATGATTGGAAATGTTTCCAAATCTTTGAGTCCAAATAAAGGAAGATGAGACCCGGATGAAGTAGATGTTTGTACATCAGTTTCCTTGTTGTAGCTTCACGTCCATAAAGATGCAGAAAACTATTAACAGGAGATCCATCAAGCTTCAAACAATCGGAATATTACATATATATAACTATAGGGACTTACTAGAGGGACACTCGGCATAATCGACCGTTAACCCTTTGCCCTGAAGGCGGCCTAAGCCTCGTTAATCAACCAGGTATTCCAAAACTGTCGCCTGTCAAGCGGACTGGTCGACTCGACCCTGTATTCTTTACGCTACCCAGTGGTTCTCCAACTGGAGGTCGTGACCCCCAGGGAGGTCGGAGGCTGGAACTGTACCGAGAATCATTCCAGCACGAGAGAGGTTTGGGATCACACAGATTTCAGGAAAACAAGCAGAATTAGGGGATGGGTACGGCCGGCCATGTTTGATATCCCAGATGATTGAGGGAGGAAATGTTAAAGGATTCGAATTAGCGAATATTTTGGTTTTGTTCATCGAAACAGAGACAAGTTTCTGCATTAATAAAATCAGCCCTTTTCTCGGAAAGGTGTCACCAGGTGGAGCTAAATAGGGGTCAGTCTAATCTCTGCTCCCTTCTTTCTCTGATGATCAGTTAGAAAGTAACTAGAAAACAATAAATTTCATACTGGTTTCTGTCACCACTGTAGCCCCCCCCCATTAACTGATTTTAGTGGCTGTAGTTTAGTTTAGTGCCAAAACTGAGCCGGTCAGATCTACTATCGGGGTCTTCCATTGAGGTCACCTGTCTGTGACCGTCCGGCTTCGGAAACTGATCTTCAGCAGATCCGCTGACCGACCAAACACCTGACTCCCTCCATTATATTACTAGACACCGCAAATACACTGATCGGGAGGGGTTTTGTCGTATTCCAGTCCTGATTCTCTCAGAACGTTTCCTTTATCTGTGTCTAATGTTTCTCTCATTCTAATCAAGTTGGAATACCTGTCTCACCTGTAACAGTCAGGTAAACTCTCCTGCGAGCGAGAGCCGATAATTAATATAGTTGAGGTTATAAAATAAGTGCTGCTGTTTCGTTCTCAATGGCAGGTGAGGTAAACTGTCTCACCTGTGTCCTTATTTCAAGGTTTTAAAGCCGTGAGCCACACAGAGAGTAATTAGGGATGAAATATTCTGGAAATCTGTCAGTTTGTAAGAGGGGCTGACTTCATCACTGTCTCACACGTTATGGATGATTAGAGGAGGGGGAAGAGAGGAAAATAGGGGAAAGTAGAGAGAAAGGGAAAAACATAGACGGAGGAGAGAGAGGAATAAAGAGAAGAAAGAAAGAAAAGGGAAAAGAAGAGAAAAAAAGGGAGATGAGAAGGGGAATAGAGAAAATAGAGAAATAAGGAAAGGAAGAGGGGAAGATGAAGAAAAAGGACATAAAGATACAGGAAAAGAGGGAAATTATCAAACAGACAAATGAAGAAAGAGAGGAGAAGACCGAAAGCTGAGTGGCCCCTTCCTGTCTTTAGGGATCCATAAACGTTGTATTTAGCCGAATTAATTTTCTTGAAAAGAGGGGAAATCGTGGATCCCTGTAATGAGGACATAAAGGGGAGGGTAGACATTAGGGTTTTGTTAAAAGGTAGAAATCACCAGGTAAACGAGATGTGACGAAACTGTCAGGAGGAGGAGAACTCACCTGTACAGCTGCTGTAATTACTTGTCATGGTGGCGACAGACGGATGTGGCTGTACAATCATAAAGGGGCAGATATCAGGAAGTTGTGCTGAGGGTTTAGCGTACCTCGCTTGCACGTGACCCCGCAGATTAGCAGTGAAAAGGTGGATGTCCACAGCCAGATATTTAGGAGTTTCCGCCCTAATTTCTATCCAGGTCCATATCCCCTCCAGTCGGACGGAGGGAGACATCAGCTGCTGTACATATTCTGTCCCCGGAAGTCGGTCAAAGCCACCAGTTCAACCAGCGAACAGCTGGCCCCTGCTTACGGGCACGTGCCGTCAGACCCCGGCCACTGGCCCTCTCCGGTGTCGACAGAGGGAGGATGACCAGGTTATCTCGTCATCGTGACGATAACAACAACGGAGATGTTAAGAGAACGACGACGACGACTCGATTGTTACCTCACTTTATTATTTATTCCCTTTTTCCTAGTTTTTGTGGGGTCAGGGTAAATAAGGAGAGAACAAGGGGATCGTTTGTGTTCTTGAGGGGAGACCGTGACGATGGTATTGAAGCGGACTACGGCAGCAGCTCACAAATAAATGGTGCAGGATCATCACAGGGCGAACCCCACAACTGATATTCAGACTGATAACAACAGCCGTCCCCAGGGTCAGGTTCACCCGGCCCCAATCGGGTCCCGTCCACCTCTGTACCGTCAGACCAGACCCATCTTGCTGCCTCCTCACGACAACCGACCCAGGCCCAATCTGAAAGAAAGAAAACAACTGTTACCATGACAACAGACATTGCTTTACATGGGTCAACAAACAAATGTCGTCGACCTCGCCCATTCCCTTTCTCACCTTTGAATCATGTGAAGTCTGTGTAGAGGAGTGTAAATACCCTGAGGAGGTATCCTTACACTCACCTATTTCGTGTTCCCTGATCAGGGAGTCGACCAGTTCTCTTCTGGGGGGAGCGTTTGAGGAGATCAGAGTCCCTCCCTCGTCCCTGCAGGTCTCGGCTGCTGAAGTCCACGACCTCCACTGACCCCAGTCACTGTACACACGGTACCAGAGTTGAGCCCTGTCGCTGAACCTGTAGCCCCGCGGGTCTGTAACAGATCGAATAACATCGGTTATTGACTGATCGATCGATCGATCGGCTGAGGAATATTCTACCGTAGACAAGTGATTCACCAATAAATCAGTTCATCGTCGGTAGATCGATAAACTATTAACAACAACAACAACAATAATAATAATAATAATAATAATAATAATAATAATAATAATAATAATAATAATAATACCCGAGGTTTTCTCAATGTTGTGTATCGTCAGTTCTCTACCTCTGACCTTCCGCTGGAATTCTCACCGGTTTCCCCTAAATAGATAAGAGGTAAAATGTCCCGGGGCCGATTCCCCAGAAAGTTGAGGGACACAAACCTCGACAGAAATAAAGGAGCCTTTTCTGTTTCTCTCCACCGTAGCAGCAGACACTTAAATACAGGAGGAAATCATGAAGATCTCCATCAGAATTTCGTCAGATGTAGACTATGAACAGATAACAGCTTTCATACCTCAAACTGGGAGAACTGCATCCACAGGAGAGATCTCGGAAATCAGTTAAATTACGATGTTAATTATTGTTATAGTCAATTAATTATTAATAATCTGTTAAAGATCCAAAACGAGAAATGGAGAAAAGATTCACAATTTATTTCAAAATTCAAAACCTACATTGGCAGGAAATATCTGGTTTTGTCCATTTTCCGTTTCCTGAACACCTGGATTTGTTGTTTCCCGAAACGTATTTATGTCCCTTGTCACATGTGTAGGTGGCCTCGCTACTCCACGTGGTTCCGTTCACTGCCGCCAGTGTACTATTGAGCACGTGCTCTGACGGTCGACCGCAATCTATTACTGCAGAACGAAAATGAAAATATGAAATCAATCAGTTGTGGCCTCAGATATTTGTGAAAATCAATCTGTCAAATCAATCAGTACCGTAGGTAGATCTATTTATTCACCAACAGAACAATAACGGGGTAAAAGGAGGTCCACAATTAAAATATAACAATGAAGTGAATAAATGATGATCAAGTGGACCTGTAACTAATATTGTGGTAGAATCGTCACTGTAAACCATAATTTCAGAGTAAATTTTCAGAATAATATTTATACTAGAATCTATAGATTATATTAAATCATTTCGTCTAAAAATACATTCTGCTACATTTGAAGAATAACAGAATAAAAATATCAAAGTATTTACGAGTTTGCGGTGTTGAATGATCGACATTAGAAAAGGCAGACTGTTTCCTCTGTACAGTTCCTCCTCTTGTACGATGAGAGCCGAAATATCTGATGTCTGACTCTTATAAGAACCTTATTTTAAGTTTAATGTCCCCCAACTAGAAATTGTCGTTAAATTTATTTTAAATGCAAATCTGTTTAATTTAGTGAGCCGCCTCTGCCATTCTTCTTTTGAAGTTCAATTAATTATTTGGAAATATTTAATTTTGTATGAAAATCAGTAAATCTATTCGACGTAATTACTGTTACAAAATAGATGAACTAAGTCAGGTTCTTGTAATTTTTTAGAGATTTTAAAAATTACTACAATACAACTATGGCCAAAAAGAGATGTCATTTGTTATAACTAATGATTTTTTGTCCGTGTTGGCTTCAATTTCAGCAGCTAGCTTTATAAAAATAAGAGAAAATTATTTAATAATAAAACAGTTATGAAATAAACTAAATTCCAGGAGAGATAAATATTTAACTTTCCAAGCTGAGTATGGAGAGTGAGATCCAGTGATGTGCACTGTGTAGAATGATTACTGATGTAGAAGAGAGGAAATTGTCGCGTGATAAATTTCTTCAAGTGAAATCAAGTAAAGTTTCAGAAAAGAAATACAATTTAGTCATTTAATATCGCCATATTAATACTTTAAACACAACTATTTTCCTGTTCAGATAAAAATATTTCAATTGTTAATTACATGATGGAGAGACGAAGTCCATAAGCAGACTTTTGTGGTTTTGGTTCCGTAAACTGGAAAGGAAGGCAGCACGAAAATAAACAATAAATAAGAGAACAAAAGGAAAATACAAAAAACTGAGGGTTGGAATTCAAAGTAAAGAAAACAAAGGAATAGATACGTTGGCAGAAAATATCTGGTTTTGTCCATTTCCGGTTTCCTGAACACCAGGACTCGTTGCTTCCAGCCACGTAGTTATGTCCCTTGTCACATGTGTTGGTGGCCTCACTTCTCCACGTGGTTCCGTTCACAGCCGTCAGAGTGCTGTTAAGAAGGTGGTCTGCCGGTCGGCCACAATCTATTTCTGAAAAACGAAGTTGAAATATTCAATCTGCAGCTCATTAATCAGATGGGATTTTAAAAATATGTTACGGGTAAAATAATAATCTATGCAGCTGAAGGTATTCAAAGGATATAAACAGGAAGATACAGGTGGGGATTCCTGGATACAGAGATGGACCTGAGGGCTGAATTGTGAATTTCAATCCGGCACCCAGACTACATTAAGATAGGTGGGTGTCTGACTAATATTAATATTTCTCAAACCATTTCACACCTATAGATGTGTATTTATAACGTTAAAATCCATTGAAAAACTAAAATTTTCAAAAATGAAAGTTTCTATCTGTTGTCAGCATCCATCGACAGCCTCACGTCGGAAAGAGTCAGAGCACTGATAAGTACAGGTCACCAACCAAAGAGATCTACACTGGGTAATAGCTGTCACTGGTAATGAGCTCCAAAGATTAACTTGCAAAGTTAGGTGCATAATAAAGTAGACTTTACGTGTAATCAAGTCCAGTCTTAGTGCAAGTGTCGTCAGGTTACGTCTATTTTCTAAAATTGATGTATTCAGATCAATAATCTTTGAACTGTGGTCATCCGCTTGATCATACAGTAACTCAACGTCTTCCCCTAAACTGTTATAAATGCCCTTAATCTCTCTGTAGTACATTTGGTTAATCCAGTGGGTGTTATTTAATACCGACTTTTGTAAACGGTCCAGCAAACTTGGATTGTCTCCAATTCCGTTAGATGGAGAGACGTCCCGTTTAGGCCGCCTCTTATAGATATGTAATATGGGAGCATCTCCACCAGATTTGTTCTCAGTCCACTGATGTAGATCGTCCACCACCTGGCTGCCCTTATTTCCTGATCTTTTAAACGTCTCCAAGTCCGTGTTTAACCTGAATATTTGTCTACTTTTCTCCTCCAGCTCCCGCCTGATAGCAGACAGCTGTTCTCTGTGTTCCTGTCGCATTTCGTTCAAACCCTTTTCCAGCTGGAGGAGTCTCTGACCGACTCTCAGCTGGGATTCTTGGCTGATCGATCTTCCGTTAAACAGGTAGATGATTAAGATGACCAGATGTAAGTCGCAGACAGACATCTCCGTTAATTCTGTCCGAATACAGTCGTAAAAGGCAACTGGTCTACATCAGCAGCTGTTCTATAAACGTTGCTGATATCAGTCCACGTAGCCTGTTACAGGCATCACCTTAAAATGGAGTTTGATTGTCGATGTTAAAATGGACCTCATCCGGTTACGTTCGCTGGGGCGGTTCCAGAATTTGGTTTGATCACGTGATGTCAAATCAGGGAATTTGGTACTTTAACAACAAAGGAAAGAAAGATTGTAGTGGGGATTATAATTTTCTTCGGTCGTCTTTACTTTGGGAATATTAATTTATTGTCCTGTTCCGATTTATTATGAATATTTGAGGAGCATCAAATTCTCTTGATCTTCTCAGCTGGATATGTTGAGTTCTTCTTCCCGTCTCTCCGCCAGAGCTGGAATAGAAGGCGGGTTCAGCTGATGGGGTCAGTAACCGAGATGATCAGGGTCCCCTACCCCTGTAATAACACCTCCTTGGGTCCTGTCCGTTCTTGTACTTTCTATAAGCAACATTATTCCGTCATCCTCTATACCAACATCCACCATTCTTTGTTAACCCAAAGACTTCACAACAGATTAACGGGAACGAGATTTTAATCTTACATTATTATTATTATTATTATTATTATTATTATTATTATTATTATTATTATTATTATTATTATTATTATTGAACAATTCTTAGATGATGTACACGGTTCTTAAATATTTACTTTACCTTGAAATATGTAATTATATTTCAGTCCGAACTTAGGGCCGGAAGTTGGCGGTTTCCAATGGACCCTGAGGTGTTCAACGTCAGCAGCACCACATCGAAAGTTACCCACAGTATGATAGAATGAACGGAGATTTCTCTTCAAGTTCAGGTGTAATCAGTCTACCTGTACCAGGTGAAGAGATTAATTTGAAAATAAGTTGGTTTCGGAGCAATGTCGCATAAACAATTCTACTAAAATTAACAATTTTTTATCACAATTTTAATGTAAATTTACAGAACTTTCTCTGTCCACGAATAATATTTGAAAATTTACCTATATTACATTCATCAACAAGACTATTGTTTATCACGTGACATTAGGCAGCCCCTTGATCCCACACGTGCTATTTAGTGCACAGCCCTCACGTCAAAAGGGAATTCCGAGTGAATAAGAGAAAATTACCTGCTGTTCTGTTTCCGTACATTCATTCCACCAGCCACAGGTGAGATGTCCCCCAATCAGTAGATTACAGATTGGCGACATTTACTGTTCCACCTGGCTGAGGTACCTGTCTTACAATCATTAACAGGTGAAATCTGATTTGTTCTAACCAATGAGCTCAATGAACAGCAAACTTCGCAAATATCACGATATTAATATTTCTGCTTCTTTTAAAGATCACAGAGATTTTTAAATATAAAAAATAATTAAATGAAAAACAAGATGCATAAAGGTGAGAAATGAAGTGTAGGAGGGTTAAAATACCTGCCTGCACAAAATAGACAATTTGTTCAGTCAAAAGACTCGTTGTCCTCCCTATCGATATTTCCTGCTGATGATGATCTACAGATCCAAATTAGGAAGGAAATTATAGGATTTAGAACATGAAAAACTAAGGTCTGTCACGTGACCGAGTATATAAATCAAAATTCAACAGATCCACAGAAATCTTCTGTCCCGAAAGTAAATGAAGTATTTATGCAAATGAATTTACCTAATCAAATTCGGCCACCTTGATTACATCGATATGATATTGGTAACGATTTATTGATTTGCAATCCGATCTTAGCAGTCTGAGGTAGAATTGTCTCCATGACATTGGCCAGGAGGTGACATAAATATTCTGTTTGCTTATCTTTACTCTATACAATCGACTGTCGGAGTTCTAAAGGCGATCAGACCTCAGCACAATCTCAGGTATTTTTTGACAACGAGACGAGGAGTTCACACTTTGTGATATCGCAGCAGACTTGTTGAGGATGAACGCTGTTTACCTGCCAGGTGGTAGAGGTGTACAACAATTCTCCTGATTAAATAAATGGAGTAGAGATTGTAAATGTGTAGGTAAATAATAGGGGTCATCATTTCGCTGTCTTGCTGTCTCACACTGAATTTATTATCACTGAATTGGTAGCTTATTGTTATTTAATACCAAACTGGATATTGTTTCAAAGACTCGCTCCTTTAGTGAAATTACAATCGAGCATCAGTTTGGATGTTATATTAGAGCTTAAGATCAAAAGTAATAAATGATCCTTAGTACATCATGTTATAAAAGAGCGCCAGTTCAGTAGTTATAAACGTGTTCCAATTCTGTAGGTAAGAAAGTGCATCAGATCGGAAATTATAAACGATCATCAATTCGACGGTTATAAAAGAGCATCAGTTGTGAAATTACAATTGAGCATCAGTTTGGATGTTATATTAGAGCTTTAGATCAAAAGTAATAAATGATCGGTAGTAAAACATGATATAAAATAGCGCCAGTTCAGTAGTTATAAAAGTGTTTATATTCAATAGGTATGAAAACGTAACAGATAGGAAGTTAAAAACGATCATCAATTCAACATGTTTAAATGAGTATCGTTATGAACTTAAAATCGACCATCATTTGGGATGTTATATTAGAGCTTTAGATCTAAAGTAATAAATGATCTTTAGGAGAACATGTTATAAAAGAGCGCCAGTTCAGCAGTTATAAACGTGTTTCAATTCAGTAGGTATGAGTGTGCATCAGATCGGAAGTTAAAAACGATCATCAATTCGACTGTCATAAAAGAGCATCAGTTGTAAAATTACAATCGAGCATCAGTTTGGATGTTATATTAGAGCATTAGTTCAAAAGTAATAAAAGATCCTTAGTACATCATGTTATAAAAGAGCGCCAGTTCAGTAGTTATAAACGTGTTCCAATTCTGTAGGTAAGAAAGTGCATCAGATCGGAAGTTAAAAACGATCATCAATTCGAAGGTTATAAAAGAGCATCAGTTGTGAAATGACAATCGAGCATCAGTTTGGATGTTATATTAGAGCTTTAGATCAAAAGTAATAAATGATCGGTAGTAAAACATGATATAAAATAGCGCCAGTTCAGTTGTTATAAAAGTGTTTATATTCAATAGGTATGAAAGCGTAACAGATAGGAAGTTTAAAAACGATCATCAATTCAACATGTTTAAATGAGTATCAATTCGAAATTTATAAAAGAGCTTCAGTTCAGAAGTTATATACGTGCTTCAATTCAGTAGTTATAAAATAGAATCCGTTAGGATGATATAAACGAACAACATTTCAACAGGTATTAAAGAACAACAGTATGAACTTAAAATCGACCATCATTTGGAAAGTTATATTAGAGCTTTAGATCATGTTATATACGAGCGCCAGTTCAGCAGTTATAAAATTGTTTAAATTCAGTAGGTATGAGTGTGCATCAGATCGGAAGTTATAAACGATCATCAATTCGACGGTTATAAAAGAGCATCAGTTGTGAAATGACAATCGAGCATCAGTTTGGATGTTATATTAGAGCTTTAGATCAAAAGTAATAAATGATCGGTAGTAAAACATGATATAAAATAGCGCCAGTTCAGTTGTTATAAAAGTGTTTATATTCAGTAGGTATGAAAGCGTAACAGATAGGAAGTTAAAAACGATCATCAATTCATCATGTTTAAATGAGTATCAATTCGAAATTTATAAAAGAGCTTCAGTTCAGAAGTTATATACGTGCTTCAATTCAGTAGTTATAAAATAGAATCCGTTCGGATGATATAAACGAACAACATTTCAACAGGTATTAAAGAACAACAGTTATGAACTTAAAATCGACCATCATTTGGGATGTTATATTAGAGCTTTAGATCTAAAGTAATAAAAGATCCTTAGTACAACATGTTATATACGAGCGCCAGTTCAGCAGTTATAAACGTGTTCCAATTCAGTAGGTAAGAAAGTGCATCAGATCGGAAATTATAAACGATCATCAATTCGACGGTTATAAAGAGCATCAGTTGTGAAATGACAATCGAGCATCAGTTTGGATGTTATATTAGAGCTTTAGATCAAAAGTGATAAAAGATCCTTAGTACATCATGTTATAAAAGAGCGCCAGTTCAGTAGTTATAAAACGTGTTCCAATTCTGTAGGTAAGAAAGTGCATCAGATCGGAAATTATAAACGATCATCAATTCGACGGTTATAAAGAGCATCAGTTGTGAAATTACAATTGAGCATCAGTTTGGATGTTATATTAGAGCTTTAGATCAAAAGTAATAAATGATCGGTAGTAAAACATGATATAAAATAGCGCCAGTTCAGTAGTTATTAAAAGTGTTATATTCAATAGGTATGAAAGCGTAACAGATAGGAAGTTAAAAACGATCATCAATTCAACATGTTTAAATGAGTATCAATTCGAAATTTATAAAAGAGCTTCAGTTCAGAAGTTATATACGTGCTTCAATTCAGTAGTTATAAAATAGAATCCGTTCGGATGATATAAACGAACAACATTTCAACAGGTATTAAAGAACAACAGTTATGAACTTAAAATCGACCATCATTTGGGATGTTATATTAGAGCTTTAGATCTAAAGTAATAAAAGATCCTTAGTACAACATGTTATATACGAGCGCCAGTTCAGCAGTTATAAACGTGTTCCAATTCAGTAGGTAAGAAAGTGCATCAGATCGGAAATTATAAACGATCATCAATTCGACGGTTATAAAAGAGCATCAGTTGTGAAATGACAATCGAGCATCAGTTTGGATGTTATATTAGAGCTTTAGATCAAAAGTGATAAAAGATCCTTAGTACATCATGTTATAAAAGAGCGCCAGTTCAGTAGTTATAAACGTGTTCCAATTCTGTAGGTAAGAAAGTGCATCAGATCGGAAATTATAAACGATCATCAATTCGACGGTTATAAAAGAGCATCAGTTGTGAAATTACAATTGAGCATCAGTTTGGATGTTATATTAGAGCTTTAGATCAAAAGTAATAAATGATCGGTAGTAAAACATGATTAAAAATAGCGCCAGTTCAGTAGTTATAAAAGTGTTTATATTCAATAGGTATGAAGCGTAACAGATAGGAAGTTAAAAACGATCATCAATTCAACATGTTTAAATGAGTATCAATTCGAATTTATAAAAGAGCTTCAGTTCAGAAGTTATATACGTGCTTCAATTCAGTAGTTATAAAATAGAATCCGTTAGGATGATATAAACGAACAACATTTCAACAGGTATTAAAGAACAACAGTATGAACTTAAAATCGACCATCATTTGGAAAGTTATATTAGAGCTTTAGATCATGTTATATACGAGCGCCAGTTCAGCAGTTATAAAATTGTTTAATTCAGTAGGTATGAGTGTGCATCAGATCGGAAGTTATAAACGATCATCAATTCGACGGTTATAAAAGAGCATCAGTTGTGAAATGACAATCGAGCATCAGTTTGGATGTTATATTAGAGCTTTAGATCAAAAGTAATAAATGATCGGTAGTAAAACATGATATAAAATAGCGCCAGTTCAGTTGTTATAAAAGTGTTTATATTCAATAGGTATGAAAGCGTAACAGATAGGAAGTTAAAAACGATCATCAATTCATCATGTTTAAATGAGTATCAATTCGAAATTTATAAAAGAGCTTCAGTTCAGAAGTTATATACGTGCTTCAATTCAGTAGTTATAAAATAGAATCCGTTCGGATGATATAAACGAACAACATTTCAACAGGTATTAAAAACAACAGTTATGAACTTAAAATCGACCATCATTTGGGATGTTATATTAGAGCTTTAGATCTAAAGTAATAAAAGATCCTTAGTACAACATGTTATAATACGAGCGCCAGTTCAGCAGTTATAAACGTGTTCCAATTCAGTAGGTAAAAAGTGCATCAGATCGGAAATTATAAACGATCATCAATTCGACGGTTATAAAGAGCATCAATTGTGAAATGACAATCGAGCATCAGTTTGGATGTTATATTAGAGCTTTAGATCAAAAGTAATAAAAGATCCTTAGTACATCATGTTATAAAAGAGCGCCAGTTCAGTAGTTATAAACGTGTTTCAATTCAGTAGGTATGAGTGTGCATCAGATCGGAAGTTAAAAACGATCATCAATTCGACTGTCATAAAAGAGCATCAGTTGTAAAATTACAATCGAGCATCAGTTTGGATGTTATATTAGAGCATTAGTTCAAAGTAATAAAAGATCCTTAGTACATCATGTTATAAAAGAGCGCCAGTTCAGTAGTTATAAACGTGTTCCAATTCTGTAGGTAAGAAAGTGCATCAGATCGGAAGTTAAAAACGATCATCAATTCGAAGGTTATAAAAGAGCATCAGTTGTGAAATGACAATCGAGCATCAGTTTGGATGTTATATTAGAGCTTTAGATCAAAAGTAATAAATGATCGGTAGTAAAACATGATATAAAATAGCGCCAGTTCAGTTGTTATAAAAGTGTTTATATTCAATAGGTATGAAAGCGTAACAGATAGGAAGTTAAAAACGATCATCAATTCAACATGTTTAAATGAGTATCAATTCGAAATTTATAAAAGAGCTTCAGTTCAGAAGTTATATACGTGCTTCAATTCAGTAGTTATAAAATAGAATCCGTTAGGATGATATAAACGAACAACATTTCAACAGGTATTAAAGAACAACAGTATGAACTTAAAATCGACCATCATTTGGAAAGTTATATTAGAGCTTTAGATCATGTTATATACGAGCGCCAGTTCAGCAGTTATAAAATTGTTAAATTCAGTAGGTATGAGTGTGCATCAGATCGGAAGTTATAAACGATCATCAATTCGACGGTTATAAAAGAGCATCAGTTGTGAAATGACAATCGAGCATCAGTTTGGATGTTATATTAGAGCTTTAGATCAAAAGTAATAAATGATCGGTAGTAAAACATGATATAAAATAGCGCCAGTTCAGTTGTTATAAAAGTGTTTATATTCAATAGGTATGAAAGCGTAACAGATAGGAAGTTAAAAACGATCATCAATTCATCATGTTTAAATGAGTATCAATTCGAAATTTATAAAAGAGCTTCAGTTCAAAGTTAATACGTGCTTCAATTCAGTAGTTATAAAATAGAATCCGTTCGGATGATATAAACGAACAACATTTCAACAGTATTAAAGAACAACAGTTATGAACTTAAAATCGACCATCATTTGGGATGTTATATTAGAGCTTTAGATCTAAAGTAATAAAAGATCCTTAGTACAACATGTTATATACGAGCGCCAGTTCAGCAGTTATAAACGTGTTCCAATTCAGTAGGTAAGAAAGTGCATCAGATCGGAAATTATAAACGATCATCAATTCGACGGTTTATAAGAGCATCAGTTGTGAAATGACAATCGAGCATCAGTTTGGATGTTATATTAGAGCTTTAGATCAAAAGTGATAAAAGATCCTTAGTACATCATGTTATAAAAGAGCGCCAGTTCAGTAGTTATAAACGTGTTCCAATTCTGTAGGTAAGAAAGTGCATCAGATCGGAAATTATAAACGATCATCAATTCGACGGTTATAAAAGAGCATCAGTTGTGAAATTACAATTGAGCATCAGTTTGGATGTTATATTAGAGCTTTAGATCAAAAGTAATAAATGATCGGTAGTAAAACATGATATAAAATAGCGCCAGTTCAGTAGTTATAAAAGTGTTTATATTCAATAGGTATGAAAGCGTAACAGATAGGAAGTTAAAAACGATCATCAATTCAACATGTTTAAATGAGTATCAATTCGAAATTTATAAAAGAGCTTCAGTTCAGAAGTTATATACGTGCTTCAATTCAGTAGTTATAAAATAGAATCCGTTCGGATGATATAAACGAACAACATTTCAACAGTATTAAAGAACAACAGTTATGAACTTAAAATCGACCATCATTTGGGATGTTATATTAGAGCTTTAGATCTAAAGTAATAAAAGATCCTTAGTACAACATGTTATATACGAGCAGCGCCAGTTCAGCAGTTATAAACGTGTTCCAATTCAGTAGGTAAGAAAGTGCATCAGATCGGAAATTATAAACGATCATCAATTCGACGGTTATAAAAGAGCATCAGTTGTGAAATGACAATCGAGCATCAGTTTGGATGTTATATTAGAGCTTTAGATCAAAAGTGAATAAAAGATCCTTAGTACATCATGTTATAAAAGAGCGCCAGTTCAGTAGTTATAAACGTGTTCCATTCTGTAGGTAAGAAAGTGCATCAGATCGGAAATTATAAACGATCATCAATTCGACGGTTATAAAAGAGCATCAGTTGTGAAATTACAATTGAGCATCAGTTTGGATGTTATATTAGAGCTTTAGATCAAAAGTAATAAATGATCGGTAGTAAAAACATGATATAAAATAGCGCCAGTTCAGTAGTTATAAAAGTGTTTATATTCAATAGGTATGAAAGCGTAACAGATAGGAGTTAAAAACGATCATCAATTCAACATGTTTAAATGAGTATCAATTCGAAATTCGATTTATAAAAGAGCTTCAGTTCAGAAGTTATATACGTGCTTCAATTCAGTAGTTATAAAATAGAATCCGTTAGGATGATATAAACGAACAACATTTCAACAGGTATTAAAGAACAACAGTATGAACTTAAAATCGACCATCATTTGGAAAGTTTATATTAGAGCTTTAGATCATGTTATAATACGAGCGCCAGTTCAGCAGTTATATAAATTGTTTAAATTCAGTAGGTATGAGTGTGCATCAGATCGGAAGTTATAAACGATCATCAATTCGACGGTTATAAAAGAGCATCAGTTGTGAAATGACAATCGAGCATCAGTTTGGATGTTATATTAGAGCTTTAGATCAAAAGTAATAAATGATCGGTAGTAAAACATGATATAAAATAGCGCCAGTTCAGTTGTTATAAAAGTGTTTATATTCAGTAGGTATGAAAACGTAACAGATAGGAAGTTAAAAACGATCATCAATTCAACATGTTTAAATGAGTATCAATTCGAAATTTAAAAAAAGAGCTTCAGTTCAGAAGTTATATACGTGCTTCAATTCAGTAGTTATAAAATAGAATCCGTTCGGATGATATAAACGAACAACATTTCAACAGGTATTAAAGAACAACAGTTATGAACTTAAAATCGACCATCATTTGGGATGTTATATTAGAGCTTTAGATCTAAAGTAATAAAAGATCCTTAGTACAACATGTTATATACGAGCGCCAGTTCAGCAGTTATAAACGTGTTCCAATTCAGTAGGTAAGAAAGTGCATCAGATCGGAAATTATAAACGATCATCAATTCGACGGTTATAAAAGAGCATCAGTTGTGAAATGACAATCGAGCATCAGTTTGGATGTTATATTAGAGCTTTAGATCAAAAGTAATAAATGATCGGTAGTAAAACATGATATAAAATAGCGCCAGTTCAGTAGTTATAAAAGTGTTTATATTCAATAGGTATGAAAGCGTAACAGATAGGAAGTTAAAAACGATCATCAATTCAACATGTTTAAATGAGTATCAATTCGAAATTTAAAAAAAGAGCTTCAGTTCAGAAGTTATATACGTGCTTCAATTCAGTAGTTATAAAATAGAATCCGTTCGGATGATATAAACGAACAACATTTCAACAGGTTTAAAGAACAACAGTATGAACTTAAAATCGACCATCATTTGGAATGTATATTAGAGCTTTAGATCATGTTATATACGAGCGCCAGTTCAGCAGTTTAAAAAATTGTTTAAATTCAGTATCAGTATGAGTGTGCATCAGATCGGAAGTTATAAACGATCATCAATTCGACGGTTATAAAAGAGCATCAGTTGTGAAATGACAATCGAGCATCAGTTTGGATGTTATATTAGAGCTTTAGATCAAAAGTAATAAATGATCGGTAGTAAAACATGATATAAAATAGCGCCAGTTCAGTTGTTATAAAAGTGTTTATATTCAATAGGTATGAAAGCGTAACAGATAGGAAGTTAAAAACGATCATCAATTCATCATGTTTAAATGAGTATCAATTCGAAATTTATAAAAGAGCTTCAGTTCAGAAGTTATATACGTGCTTCAATTCAGTAGTTATAAAATAGAATCCGTTCGGATGATATAAACGAACAACATTTCAACAGGTATTAAAGAACAACAGTTATGAACATAAAATCGACCATCATTTGGGATGTTATATTAGAGCTTTAGATCTAAAGTAATAAAAGATCCTTAGTACAACATGTTATATACGAGCGCCAGTTCAGCAGTTATAACGTGTTTCCATTCAGTAGGTAAGAAAGTGCATCAGATCGGAAATTATAAACGATCATCAATTCGACGGTTATAAAAGAGCATCAATTGTGAAATGACAATCGAGCATCAGTTTGGATGTTATATTAGAGCTTTAGTTCAAAAGTAATAAAAGATCCTTAGTACATCATGTTATAAAAGAGCGCCAGTTCAGTAGTTATAAACGTGTTCCAATTCTGTAGGTAAGAAAGTGCATCAGATCGGAAATTATAAACGATCATCAATTCGACGGTTATAAAAGAGCATCAGTTGTGAAATTACAATCGAGCATCAGTTTGGATGTTATATTAGAGCTTTAGATCAAAAGTAATAAATGATCGGTAGTAAAACATGATATAAAATAGCGCCAGTTCAGTAGTTATAAAAGTGTTTATATTCAATAGGTATGAAAGCGTAACAGATAGGAAGTTTAAAAACGATCATCAATTCAACATGTTTAAATGAGTATCAATTCGAAATTTATAAAAGAGCTTCAGTTCAGAAGTTATATACGTGCTTCAATTCAGTAGTTATAAAATAGAATCCGTTCGGATGATATAAACGAACAACATTTCAACAGGTATTAAAGAACAACAGTTATGAACTTAAAATCGACCATCATTTGGGATGTTATATTAGAGCTTTAGATCTAAAGTAATAAAAGATCCTAGTACAACATGTTATATACGAGCGCCAGTTCAGCAGTTATAAACGTGTTACAATTCAGTAGGTAAGAAAGTGCATCAGATCGGAAATTATAAACGATCATCAATTCGACGGTTATAAAAGAGCATCAGTTGTGAAATTACAATCGAGCATCAGTTTGGATGTTATATTAGAGCTTTAGATCAAAAGTGATAAAGATCCTTAGTAATCATGTTATAAAAGAGCGCCAGTTCAGTAGTTATAAACGTGTTCCAATTCTGTAGGTAAGAAAGTGCATCAGATCGGAAATTATAAACGATCATCAATTCGACGGTTATAAAAGAGCATCAGTTGTGAAATTACAATTGAGCATCAGTTTGGATGTTATATTAGAGCTTTAGATCAAAAGTAATAAATGATCGGTAGTAAAACATGATATAAAATAGCGCCAGTTCAGTAGTTATAAAAGTGTTTATATTCAATAGGTATGAAAGCGTAACAGATAGGAAGTTAAAACGATCATCAATTCAACATGTTTAAATGAGTATCAATTCGAAATTTATAAAAGAGCTTCAGTTCAGAAGTTATATACGTGCTTCAATTCAGTAGTTATAAAATAGAATCCGTTCGGATGATATAAACGAACAACATTTCAACAGGTATTAAAGAACAACAGTTATGAACTTAAAATCGACCATCATTTGGAAAGTTATATTAGAGCTTTAGATCATGTTATATACGAGCGCCAGTTCAGCAGTTATAAAAGTGTTTAAATTCAGTAGGTATGAGTGGTGCATCAGATCGGAAGTTATAAACGATCATCAATTCGACGGTTATAAAAGAGCATCAGTTGTGAAATGACAATCGAGCATCAGTTGGATGTTATATTAGAGCTTTAGATCAAAAGTAATAAATGATCGGTAGTAAAACATGATATAAAATAGCGCCAGTTCAGTAGTTATAAAAGTGTTTATATTCAATAGGTATGAAAGCGTAACAGATAGGAAGTTTAAACGATCATCAATTCAACATGTTTAAATGAGTATCAATTCGAAATTTATAAAGAGCTTCAGTTCAGAAGTTATATACGTGCTTCAATTCAGTAGTTATAAAATAGAATCCGTTAGGATGATATAAACGAACAACATTTCAACAGGTATTAAAGAACAACAGTATGAACTTAAATCGACCATCAGTTGGAAAGTTATATTAGAGCTTTAGATCATGTTATAATACGAGAGCCAGTTCAGCAGTTATAAAATTGTTTTAAATCTCAGTAGGTAGGAGTGTGCATCAGATCGGAAGTTATAAACGATCATCAATTCGACGGTTATAAAAGAGCATCAGTTTGTGAAATGACAATCGAGCATCAGTTTGGATGTTATATTAGAGCTTTAGATCAAAAGTAATAAATGATCGGTAGTAAACATGAATATAAAATAGCGCCAGTTCAGTTGTTATAAAAGTGTTTATATTCAATAGGTATGAAAGCGTACAGATAGGAAGTTAAAAACGATCATCAATTCATCATGTTTAAATGAGTATCAATTCGAAATTTATAAAGAGCTTCAGTTCAGAAGTTATATACGTGCTTCAATTCAGTAGTTATAAAATAGAATCCGTTCGGATGATATAAACGAACAACATTTCAACAGGTATTAAAGAACAACAGTTATGAACTTAAAATCGACCATCATTTGGGATGTTATATTAGAGCTTTAGATCTAAAGTAATAAAAGATCCTTAGTACAACATGTTATAAAAGAGCGCCAGTTCAGCAGTTATAAACGTGTTCCAATTCAGTAGGTAAGAAAGTGCATCAGATCGGAAATTATAAACGATCATCAATTCGACGGTTATAAAAGAGCATCAATTGTGAAATGACAATCGAGCATCAGTTTGGATGTTATATTAGAGCTTTAGATCAAAAGTAATAAAGATCCTTAGTACAATCATGTTATAAAAGAGCGCCAGTTCAGTAGTTTATAAACGTGTTTCAATTCTGTAGGTAAGAAAGTGCATCAGATCGGAAATTATAAACGATCATCAAATTCGACAGTTATAAAAGAGCATCAGTTGTGAAATTACAATCGAGCATCAGTTTGGATGTTATATTAGAGCTTTAGATCAAAAGTAATAAATGATCGGTAGTAAAACATGATATAAATAGCGCCAGTTCAGTAGTTATAAAGTGTTTATATTCAATAGGTATGAAAGTGTAACAGATAGGAAGTTAAAAACGATCATCAATTCAACAATGTTTTAAATGAGTATCAATTCGAAATTTATAAAAGAGCTTCAGTCAGAAGTTTATATACGTGCTTCAATTCAGTAGTTAATAAAATAGAATCCGTTCGGATGATATAACGAACACATTGCAACAGGTATTAAAGAACAACAGTTATGAATTAAAATCGACCCTCATTGGGATGTTATATTAGAGCTTTAGATCTAAAGTAATAAAAGATCCTTAGTACAACATGTTATAAAAGAGCGCCAGTTCAGTAGTTATAAAAGTGTTTATATTCAATAGGTATGAAAGTGTAACAGATAGGAAGTTAAAAACGATCATCAATTCAACATGTTTAAATGAGTATCAATTCGAAATTTATAAAAGAGCTTCAGTTCAGAAGTTATATACGTGCTTCAATTCAGTAGTTATAAAATAGATTCCGTTCGGATGATATAAACGAACAACATTTCAACAGGTAATAAAGAACAACAGTTATGAACTTAAAATCGACCATCATTTGGGATGTTATATTAGCGCTTTATATCAAAAGTAATAAAGATCTTTAGGAGAACGTTATATACGAGCGCCAGTTCAGCAGTTATAAAATTGTTTAAATTCAGTAGGTATGAGTGTGCATCAGATCGGAGTTATAAACGAACATCAATTCGACGGTTATAAAAGAGCATCTGTTGTGAAATTACAATCGAGCAAGAGTTTTGGATTTATATATAGAGCATTAGTTCAAAAGTAATAAAAGATCCTTAGTACAATCATGTTATAAAAGAGCGCCAGTTCAGTAGTTATAAACGTGTTCCAATTCTGTAGGTAAAAGAAAGTGCATCAGATCGGAAATAATAAACGATCATCAAGTCGACGGTTATAAAAGAGCATCAGTTGTGAAATTACAATTGAGCA
>JACATO010001892.1:0-52500 GCA_018389105.1 Nautilus pompilius
CAAGTTTGGGTTGTTTTGGTGATGCACTAGAGCAGGGTGGTCGAAAATATGGCCCGCGGCGCATGTGCGGCCTCAGTTTAAAATTTGGTGTGCCCGCAAGGTCATACTAAATTTTAAAAAAATTATTCCTTTAAATAAATGTTTAATATTATATAACAAATTATATTTATATGAATTAATTTCGCATATATAGTAATTAATTTCCGTTAATTTGAAGGTTTTTTTGCAAACATTTTTCGTATTCATAAATCTCATTTTAATTTTGAATTAGTAATCAGTTTTTCATGTCATGGCGTCTAATGTATCAAAAAAGGAAAAATTGACTCTGAACATTGTAAGTTTAATGCAGACTGGACATATAAATATTTATGCATCGAGGAAAATGGTATTATTAAATGCCTTGATTGTCATCAAACTATCAGCTGCTCGAAAGATTGAAAGAATATAATGTGAGTCGTCATTATAAAACGCATGCTAAAAAATATGACAATGTGATAGGAAAAGCTGCTAGACTGGTGCTTGTGCAACAATTAACTGATAAACTTACACAGCACAGAAGAATATTTTTAAGAATTTGAAAATCATAACTCCTACTGCTTTGTGCTCAGTATTTGGATGCCTCCTATCGTGTATCTTTATTATTGGCTAAAAAGGGAAATCCTTTCGTACAGCAGAGATTGTTAAAGAATGTGCTATAGAAATGGCAAAATCACTTGGAGAAATGGAAGTTGCTGATAAATTTTAAAAACGTTTCTCTATCACACCAGACTGCTTCTACCAGAGTTAAAGATATTGACTTACAACTGGAAAAAACTCTGAAAGACAAAATAACTAATTGTGCATATTGGTCAGCTGTCTCTGATGAAAGTACAGACAACTGTGACATATGTCAACTATCTATTTTTATTAAAATTATTGAATACAATTTTAATGTGACAACTGAAACTCTTGGATCTGAAATCAATGTCTGGAAGAACTACAGGAAAAGATATATTTGAATCATTTGACATGGTAGTTGGAAATTTTTATAATGAAGATTTTAAATATGGAAAACTTTCTTCTGTCTGTACTGATGGAGCACCTGCTATGTGGGCCAGAAAAACTGGATTTGTGGGTGAGCTGAGAAAAAACAATATCTTAGTTCCAGTACACCACTGTATAATTCATCAAGAAGCTCTTTGTGGCCAAGTCTGCCAGACAGACTGCATCCTGTAATGAAAGTCTATCACTAAAATGGTTAATTTTATTCGTGGTGGTGCTCAAGCTTTAACTCACAGAAAATTCAGAAATTTCTTAGAAGAGGTAAATGCTGCTTATCCAGATTTGTCACTTTTCTGTGATGTAAGATGGCTAAGTGCTGGAGATTGTTTGAAGAGGTTCTTTGCATTGAGAAATGAAATTCTTATTTTCTTTGAAAGTGAAATATCTGCTAACACTACTCAATTTGAGAATGACCTGAAAAAATCCAGATTTCATATCTGCATTAGCTGTTTTGACTGACATTACCTCACACCTGAATGTTCTGAACAAACAAATTCAAGGAAGAAATCATGATATCTGTTATCTTGTGGGTAAAATTGATGCATTCAAATTGAAGTTGAACAAACTATTCATTCCACAATTAAAGGAAAACAATTTGACACACCTTCCAAGCTGCAAGGAAGTATTTGCTGATAAAGAAACTGACTTTTCAGATTACGTTTCCATACTTAGTTATTTCTACTGAATTTGAAAAGAGATTTCAGGACTTCCAAATAATTCAGGATGACCTTAAGATACTGAGCAATCCCTTTACTATAGAAGTGGATAAGGCACCTGCTCAACTGCAGTTGGAATTATGTGAGCTGAAAGATTATCATTTTCTTCTTTCTCAAAACCTTGACACAATCCATTAGAATTTTGGAAACTGGTAAACGCAGAATCATATCCTGAAACTAAAATAACTTTGCACTTCACATGCTTCAATGTTTTCTTCACTATGTTTGTGAAAGCAGCTTCTCTCTTATGAACCAAATAAAGTCAAAAGAAGAGAAATCAGCTAGATGATGAACACTAGCTTCATGTGTCAGAGTTACTGACTGACTTAGAAATTGAATTTTGTTGAATTAGTTAAAAACAAAAAACATCAAAATTTCGCACTACTACTGTAGTAAATACAATTTTTCTATTAGTATAAAAGTATTAATAAATATTTTTTAATCAAACTTTTTTGGAGATGGCCCTCACTTGCATAAACCTGATCAATAATGGCCCTTTGCTTATTTGAGTTCGACCACCCTGCACTAGAGGTATAATGTACCGAGTGTACTTACATCATTTCTAAAAAATATAAAATGAAGACATTGTGTACAGTAGTAAAGATTGCTAGGGAGGCAGGTTTATGTGGCTGCATTAGCCAGGTGGTCGTCGTATGCAGGTGTTTTGGTGCAGGGTAGTTGATGTGGCCGCTGTGACCAGATGGTAGTCCTGCAGGGGTAGCCACTGAAGCTGGCCTGACTGAAGACTGCTGGGGTTTTCTAAAATTTTCGTAAAGGCTGTTTTCAATAAAATCGGTCTTCCACAGGTTTTTTTAAAACTTTAATTGTCTCTGCTGTGCAATGATGTTTATGGAGCTTCCCTGTCTTTGGAATAAGAAAGAGTTATCTTTTTAATGACGACTTTGTTTGAATTTCACAAAAAACCCCAAACTGTGTTGCCGTAACTGCAGTATTCTTTGCAAACTTTAATGAAGTTGTCAAGTCCCTAGAGAAGATGCCTGGTGCCCTCAGCTTTCCTGGTTGATCTTATTGTCTGGATTAGTTGGTTTTCTCCTACAAGTTACAGTGCTGGCCATAAATAGCTTTTATTTTCTTTTTTTTTTTAAAGCAAATTAAAAAAAAAATTAAATATATGTATCACGTGCTGTTTAAATTATCTGTATTAGCCTTTATTCTTTTCCTAGGTTGCCATACTTTTACCTTCCCAGATTCTCTGTCCAACCATAGATGCTTAGGAACAGAAGCCTTTATCTTTCACAGGGACTCATTCGGGATCACACACTCCTGGAATTCTCCCGCGTACATTCATTACTACTGACTTCATCATTGGGGAAAACCTACTGGAACTCTTCTGGATAAAAGTGGGAGAAACACACAGATGGCTAGTTCAGAGAAGCCATGGTAACCATGCTGTTAGCTATGTACCAAACGTTTTCCATAATACGTGTATGCAAGTGCGTTCATGGGTATTTGTGTATAACTCCTTTTGAAGGGAGGTGTACTGAATCGCATGAAGTTTGGGATGGGACGTAATCTTTGGGAGATGCCTTACGACAATATAAGGATTCTCAACTCGAGCTTGAGGATGATGCTGGTGATCAGCTCCTCTATTCAGGGAGCTTGCGATACGCCCCTCTGGCAGTTTCACCCATTGAATTGGCATTGCCGATTTACCAAACCCCAAACCCTTAGGGGAAGAGAGAGAACCTGGTCGGACACAGCCTGATCCCCTCCAAAATGCGAGCCAAGTTGGTAACGACCTGCTGCTCCGAGCCATTTTGTTAATTGTTGTTAGCACACGAATGCAAAACAGAATTGGAAAACAATTGTAGCGTAAAGAGGTCCAAAGACCGGCCAAACCCCACCATTTTCGTTATGCTACAGCAGAAGGTTGCCTAAAATGGTCCATGGATTCAGATGTATGTATCACTCTGATTAGACTGTAGTGTAGGTAAATAGAAAGATTCAAGCTTCCTCTCTGAAGACGTAAGTTACGGTTTCATGAATAAAGGTATTTGGGTTTAGGCATAAAGATGAGATCTCTGAATTAATTAATTGAGTTCAGATTAAATGGATCGACACCTGTGAAATCTGATGGTTTCTGTATAGAGGCTTTTTTTTTGTTTTTTTTTTTAAATCTAATATTTAGAGTGAAATGACCTGGTCATCTCTCCTTTAATTAAAGGGTGAATTTTCAGTGAGAAAATCTGTATTTCTCGCTTGACAAAATAAAACCGTAATAGCGGTGATTAAAACCCCACAAAAGTACAAATATTCCAGACTGTGACTTCGTCCATATTCAACCAAATGGAACCCGACTTTAGGTCGTGAACCAAAGTGTTCCAAACCATCAGGCAGCCACCTGGAAATAGCGATATCTGCTTTTCTTCAACTCTTCTGTGGATGAAAATACATTATTCTCCCAAAAATCCCCCTAAATCAGATGAACCCTAGATCTTCCATTGAGGTCACCTGTCTGTGACCGTCAGGCTTCAGAAACTGATCTTCAGCAGATCCGCTGACCGACCAAACACCTGACTCCCTCCATTATATTACTAGACACCGCAAATACACTGATCGGGAGGGGTTTTGTCGTATTCCAGTCCTGATTCTCTCAGAACGTTTCCTTTATCTGTGTCTGATGTTTTTCTCATTCTAATCAAGTTGGAATACCTGTCTCACCTGTAACAGTCAGGTAAACTCTCCTGTGAGCGAGAGCCGATAATTAATATATTTGAGGTTATAACATAAGTGCTGCTGTTTCGTTCTCAATGGCAGGTGAGGTAAACTGTCTCATCTTTGACTTTATTTCAAGGTTTTAAACCGTGAGCCAAGCAAAAGGTAATTAGAGATGTAATATACTGGAAATGTGTAAGTTTTTAACAGGAGCGGACTTCATCACAGTCTCACACGTCATGGGTAATTAGAGAAGGGAAAAGAAGGAGAGAAACATAAAGAAAGAGAAAAAACGTAGGAGGCGGAGGAGAGAGACAGAGAGGAATAAAGAGAAGAGTGAAGAGAGAAGAAAACAGAAACGGAAAGAGGGAGTCGAGAAAATAGAGAGAGTTTAAGAGGGAGAAAAACAGACAAAGGAACCAAGAGAAGGAAAGTTGTTTGGCCCCTTCCTGCCTTTAAGAATCGCTGAATTTTGCATGTAACCGACTTATTTTCTTGACTGTTTTGTAATGAGGGGAGAATCTAAGACCCTGTGATTCCGACATTACAGGGAGGATAGAAATTAGGGTTTGGTTAAAAGGTAGAAATTACAGGAAAACGAGATGTGACGGAATTGTCAGGAAAATAGGAACCCTCACCTGTACCGCAGCGATAAGTTTGCCCCTACACCCCTGACACCACCTGGATTATTATTTGACATGGTGATGACAGACAGATATCGCTGTACATTTTTAGAGGGACAGTTATTAAGAAGTTTTGATGACGGGTTAGTATAATTCGCTGTCTCGTGACCCCTCAGATTAGCAGTGAAAAGGTGAACATCCCCCAGCCAGATATTTCGGGGTTTCCGCCCTAATTTCTACCCAGGTCCATATCCCCTCCAGTCGGACGGAGGGAAACATCAGCTGCTGTACATCTTCTGTCCCCGGAAGTCGGTCAAAACTACCAGTCCACCCGCCGAACAGCTGGCCCCTGTTTACGGGCCCGTGCCGTCAAACCCCGGCCAGCCCCTACCGGTGTCGACCGAGGGAGGATGACCAGGTTATCTCATCATCGTGACGATAACAACAACTGAGATGTAAAGAGAACAACGACGATTACTCTATTATTACCTCAATTTATTATTTATTCCATTTTCTCAAGATTTTGTGGGGACAGGGTAAATAAGGGGATAACAAGGGGACCGTTTATGTTCCTGATGGGAGCCGAAAACGCTGGTTGTGAGGCGGACTACGGCAGCAGTTCACAAATAAAAGGACCGGCAGAAACACAGGAAGAACCCCTCACCTTAGCTCCACGTTGATAACAGCAGTCATCCCAAGAGTTAGGTTCATCAAACCCCCATCTGGTCCCGTCCACCTCTGTACCATCCCTCCACAACCATCGTCCTGCCTCCTTATGACAACCGACCCACGGCCATACTGAAAACAAGAAAACAACTGTTACCATGACAACAAGCATTAGTTTACATGTGGGCAACAAACAAAGGTCGTCGACGTCGCCCATTCCTCTTCTCACCTCTCAATCAAGTGAGGGCGAGGAGAGCAGATACCCTGAGGCGGTATCCTAGCAACAAGAAACAGTCACCTGACACCCACCTCCATGCTCCCTGGCGAGTGACTCCACCAGTTCTATTCTGTTGGGGGAGTTTGAGTAGATCAGGGTCCCTCCTTCATCCCGGCAGGTCCCGGCTGCTGAGGTCCACGACCTCCACTGACCCCTGTCACTGTACACACGGTACCAGAGTTGAGCCCTGTCGCTGAACCTGTAGCCCCGGTCTGTAACAGATCGAATAACATCGGTTATTGACAGACTGATCGATCGATCGATCGGCTGAGGAATATTCTACCGTAGACAAGTGATTCACCAATAAATCAGTTCATCGTCAGTAGATCATTAAACTATTCTTTTAATATGATTATTACTGTGCCTACGCTATTATTGTTAATAATAATAATAAATTTATTGATCAAACATCAAAGGAAGCAAAAGTCAAAGCTGAAAGGCGGGAAAATTCACTCGATGAACTTGGATTATAAATGGTTGGAGAGAATTCTGGAGAAACTACCGGAGGAGCCGGGTACATGAGTCCCCAGCCGTCTTTAGGGGCCGAAAGTTTTTAATAAGGAAAAAATCTGGACCCTTATTTTTCTAAAGTTGCTTAGATTTTCCTCTCAAACAAAATTAACTCGAGGCCTCACGTCAACAGGAAGTAGAAAACTTGAGCATGGCGCCGCCTCTTCTTATCACCATGGTAACAGGAAAAAATATATACATGTAAATTCAAAAGGAAATATTATTATTATTATTATTATTATTATTATTATTATTATTATTATTATTATTATTATTATAGTCCCGAGGTTTTCTTGCTGTTGTGTAACAAAAGATTTAATTTACAAAGAAAAGAAACATCGTCAGTTCCCGACCTCTGACCTTCCGCTGGAATTCTCACCGGTTTCCCCTAAATAGATAAGAGGTAAAATGTCCCGGGCCGATTCCCCAGAAAGTTGAGGGACACAAACCTCGACAGAAATAAAGGAGCCTTTTCTGTTTCTCTCCACCGTAGCAGCAGACACTTAAATACAGGAGGAAATCATGAAGATCTCCAGCAGAATTTCGTCAGATGTAAACTATGAACAGATAACAGCTTTCATACCTCAAACTGGGAGAACTGCATCCACAGGAGAGATCTCGGAAATCAGTTAAATTACGATGTTAATTATTGTTATAGTCAATTAATTATTAATAATCTGTTAAAGATCCAAAAAGAGAAATGGAGAAAAGATTCACAATTTATTTCAGAATTCAAAACCTACATTGGCAGGAAATATCTGGTTTGGTCCATTTCCCGTTTCCTGAACACCTGGATTTGTTGTTTCCAGAAACGTATTTATGTCCCTTGTCACAGGTGTAGGTGGCCTCACTTCTCCATGTGGTTCCGTTCACAGCCGCCAGAGTGCTGTTAAGAACGTGGTCTGACGGTCGGCCGCAATCTATTACTGCAGAACGAAAATGAAAGTATGAAATCAATCAGTTGTGACCTCAGATATTTGTGAAAATCAATATGTAAAATCAATCAGTACCGTAGGTAGATCTGATTATTCACCAACAGAACAATAACGGGGTAAAAGGAGGTCCACAATTAAAATAACAATGAAGTGGTTAAATGATGATCAAGTGGACCTGTAACTAATATTGTCAAGCAGAATCGTCACTGTAAACCATAATTTCAGAGTAAATTTTCAGAATAATATTTATACTAGAATCTATAGATTATATTAAATCATTTCGTCTAAAAATACATTCTACTACATTTGAAGAATAACGGAATAAAAATTTCAAAGTGTCTACCAGTTTGTAGTGTTGACTGATCGACATTAGAAAAGGCAGACTGTTTCCTGTGTACAGTTCCTTTTCTTGTACCATGAGAGCCGAAGTATCTGATGGCTGACTCTTATAAGAACCTTATTCTAATTTGGATGTCGCTGCCATTCTTCTTTAGAAGTTCAGTTAATGATTTGGAAATATTTAATTCAGTATTTCATTTAAGTCAGTTTGAAAATCTGTTAATCTATTCGATATAATTAGTATTACAAGATAGAAGACCTAAGTCAGGTGCTTGTAATTTTTTTAGAGATTTTAAAAATTACTACAATACAACTATGGCCAAACAGAGATGATGTCATTTGTTATAACCAGTGTTTCCTTTATCCGTGTTGGCTTCAATTACAGCAGCTTGCTTTATAAAAATAAGAGAAAATTATTTAATAATAAAACAGTTATAAACTAAACTAATTTCCAGGATAGATAAATATTTAACTTCCAAAGCTGTGTATAGAGAGTGAGATCCAGTGATGTGCATGTGTTTAGAATGTTTACTATTGTAGAAGAGAGGAAATAGTCGCGTGTTAAATTTCATGAAGTGAAATCAAGTAATGTTTAACAATCGAAATTAAAATTAGTCATTTAATATCGCCATATTAGTACTTTAAACACAACTATTTTCCTGTTCAGATGAAAATATTTGAATGATTAAATAAATGATGGAGGGACGAAGTCCATAAGCAGACTTTTGTGGTATTGGTTCCGTAAAATGGAAATGAAGGCAGCACGAAAATAAATAAGTAATAAGAGAACAAAAGGAAAATACAAAAAACTGAGGTTTGGAATTCAAAGTAAAGAAAACAAAGGAATAGATACGTTGGCAGAAAATATCTGGTTTGGTCCATTTCCCGTTTCCTGAACACCTGGATTTGTTGTTTCCCGAAACATATTTATGTCCCTTGTCACAGGTGTAGGTGGCCTCGCTACTCCACGTGGTTCCGTTCACTGCCGCCAGTGTACTATTAAGCACGTGCTCTGACGGTCGGCCGCAATCTATTACTGCAGAACGAAAATGAAAGTATGAAATCAATCAGTTGTGACCTCAGATATTTGTGAAAATCAATCTGGTAAATCAATCAGTACCGTAGGTAGATCTGTTTATTCACTAACAGAACAATAACGGGGTAAAAGGAGGTCCACAATTGAAATAACAATGAAGTGATTAACTGATGATCAAGTGGACCTGTAACTAATATTGTCAAGCAGAATCGTCACTGTAAACCATAATTTCAGAGTAAATTTTCAGAATAATATTTATACTAGAATCTATAGATTATATTAAATCATTTCGTCTAAAAATACATTCTACTACATTTGAAGAATAACGGAATAAAAATTTCAAAGTGTCTACCAGTTTGTAGTGTTGACTGATCGACATTAGAAAAGGCAGACTGTTTCCTCTGTACAGTTCCTCTTCTTGTACCATGAGAGCCGAAATATCTGATGGCTGACTCTTATAAGAACCTTATTCTAAGTTGGATGTCGCTGCCATTCTTCTTTTGAAGTTCAATAAATGATTTGGAAATATTTAATTCAGTATTTCATTTATGTCAGTTTGAAAATCTGTTAATCTATTCGATATAATTAGTATTACAAGATGGAAGACCTAAGTCAGGTGCTTGTAATTTTTATAGAGATTTTAAAAATTACTACAATACAACTATGGCCAAACAGAGATGATGTCATTTGTTATAACCAGTGTTTCCTTTATCCGTGTTGGCTTCAATTACAGCAGCTTGCTTTATAAAAATAAGAGAAAATTATTTAATAATAAAATTATGAAATAAACTAATTTCCAGGATAGATAAATATTTAACTTCCAAAGCTGTGTATAGAGAGTGAGATCTAGTGATGTGCAGTGTTTAGAATGTTTACTATTGTAGAAGAGAGGAAATAGTCGCGTGTTAAATTTCATGAAGTGAAATCAAGTAATGTTTAACAATCGAAATTAGAATTAGTCATTTAATATCGCCATATTAGTACTTTAAACACAACTATTTTCCTGTTCAGATGAAAATATTTGAATGATTAAATAAATGATGGAGGGACGAAGTCCATAAGCAGACTTTTGTGGTATTGGTTCCGTAAAATGGAAATGAAGGCAGCACGAAAATAAATAAGTAATAAGAGAACAAAAGGAAAATACAAAAAACTGAGGGTTGGAATTCAAAGTAAAGAAAACAAAGGAATAGATACGTTGGCAGAAAATATCTGGTTTGGTCCATTTCCCGTTTCCTGAACACCGGGACTGGTTGCTTCCAGACACGTAGTTATGTCCCTTGTCACATGTGTAGATAGCCTCACTTCTCCATGTGGTTCTGTTCACCGCCGCCAGAGTGCTGTTAAGAACGTGGTCTGACGGTCGGCCGCAGTCTATTTCTGAATAACGAAGTTGAAATATTCAATCAGCAGATAATTAATCTGTTGGGATGTTAAATATCTGTTACGGGCAAAATAATAATTTATGCGGCTGAAGGTATTCAAAGGATAGAAACAGGAAGATACAGGGGGTTTATTGAATGTAGGATAATTCGAAAATTCTCTGGATATAGAAATGGACCTGTGGGCTGAATTGTGAATTCAGAACGTCATATACGTTTATATAAAGCCGACATCCAGACTACATTAAGATAGGTGGCTGTTAGTGTAATATTAATATTTCTCAAACCATTTCAACCCTATAAATGTGTATTTATAACGTTAAGCTTCATTGAAAATCTAAAATTCTCACAAATTAAAGTTTCTATCTGTTGTCAGCATCCGTCGACAGCCTCACACCGGAAAGAGTCAGTTCCAGTAACAGTCAGAGCACTGATAACTACTTGTCACCAACAAAAGAGATCTACAATGGGCAATCGCTGTCGCAGGTAATGAGCTCCAAAGATTAGCCTGCAATGTTAGGTGTGTAATAAAGTAGATGCTTACCTGTGATCAAGTCCAGTCTTAGTGCAAGTGTCGTCACGTTACGCCTATTTTCTAAAATCGAAGTATTCAGATGAAGAGTCTTTGAATAGAGGTCATCCACACGATCATGAAGTAAGTCAACGTCTGCCCCTAAACTTCTATAAATGCCCTTAATCCCTCTATAGTACAGTTCGTTAATCCAGTGGGTGTTATTTAATACCGACTGTTGTAAACGGTCCAGCAAACTTGGATTGTCTCCAGTTCCGTTAGATGGAGAGACGTCCCGTTTAGGCCGCCTCTTATTGATGGGTAATCTGGGAGCATCTCCACCAGATTTGTTCTCAGTCCACTGATGTAGATCGTCCATCACTTGGCTGCCCTTATTTGCAGACTTTTTAAACGTTTCTAGGTCCGTATTTAACCTGAATATTTGTCTACTTTTCTCCTCCAGCTCCCGCCTGATAGCAGACAGCTGTTCTCTGTGTTCCTGTCGCATTTCGTTCAAACCGTTTTCCAGCTCGAGGAGTCTCTGACCGACTCTCAGCTCGGATTCTTCGCTTATCGTTCTTCCGTTAAACAGGTAGATGATTAAGAAGATGACCAGAGGTAAGTCACAGACAGACATCTTCGTTAATTCTGTCTGAATACAGTCGTAAAAGGCAACTGGTCTACGTCAGCAGCTGTTCTATAAACGTGGCTGATATCAGTCCACGTAGCCTGCTACAGGCATCACCTTAAAAGGAAGTTTGATTGTCGATGGTAGAAGGGACCTCATCCGCTTACTTTCGCTGGGGCGGTGCCAGATTTTGGTTTGATCACGTGATGTCAAATCAGGGCATTTGATACATCAACAACAAAGGAAACATTGAAGTGGGGATTATAATTTTGTAGGTCGTCTTTACTTTGGGAATATTAATTTATTGTCCTGTTCCGATTTATGATGAATATTTGAGGAGCATCAAATTCTCTTGATCTTCTCAGCTGGATATGTTGAGTTCTTCTTCCCGTCTCTCCGCCAGAGCTGGAATAGAGGGCGGGTTCAGCTGATGGGGTCAGTAAACGAGAAGATCAGGGTCCCCTGGGTATTTACGTCACAACATGTTGTGTCCCCTGAAATAACACTTCCTTGGGTCCTGTCCGTTCTTGTACTTTATATAAGAGACATTATTCTGTCATCCTCTATACCAACATCCACCATTCTTTCTTAACCTGAAGACTTCACAACAGATTAACGGGACCGAGTTTTAAATTTGATATTATTATTATTATATTATTATTATTATATTATTATTATTATTATTATTATTATTATTATTATTATTATTATTATTATTATTAGGAATGAACAATTCTTAGATGATGTACACGGTTCTTAAATATTTACTTTACCTTGAAATATGCTATGTAATAATATTTCAGTCCGAACTTAGGGCCGGAAGTTGACCATTTCCGATGGACCCTGAGGTGTTCAACCTGAGCTCCACAACATTGAAAGTTACTTCCAGTATGATAGAATGACCGGAGATTTCTCTTCAAGTTCAGGTGTAATCAGTCTACCTGTACCAGGTGAAGAGATTAATTTGAAAATAAGTCGGTTTCGGAGAAATGTCGCATAAACAATTCGACTAAAATTAACAATTTTATATCACAATTTCAATGCAAGTTTACATGATTTTCACTATCCACGAGGAATATTCACAAATTTACCTGTGTTACTTTCATCAACAGGACTAATGTTGATCACGTGACGTTGAGCAGCCCCTTCATCCTAAACCAGCTATTTAGTGCGCAGCCCTCACGTCAAAAGGAAATTCCGAGTGAACAAGAGAAAATTACCTGCTGTTCTGTTTCCGTATATTCATTCCACCAGCCACAGGTGAGATGTCCCCCAATCAGTAGATTACAGATTGGCGAGATTTACTTTTCCACCTGGCTGAGGTACCTGTCTTACAATCATTAACAGGTGAAATCTGCTTTGTTCTAACCAATGAGCTCAATGAACAGCAAACTTCGCAAATATCACGATATTAATATTTCTGCTTCTTTTAAAGGTTATAGAGATTTTTAAATACAAAGGAATTAAAAGAAAAACCAGATGAATAATGGATAGAAATGGTGTGTAGAAGGGTTAAAATACCTGACTGTACAAAATAGCAAAATTAATTGATTAGAATCTCGTTGTCCTCCCTATGAATATTTCTTGCTGATGATGATCTACATATCCAAATTAGGCAGAAAATTATAGAATTTAGAACATTAAAATCTAAGGTCTGTCACGTGACAGGGTAAATAAATCAAAATTCAACAGATCCACAGAAATCTTTTGTCCCGAGAGTAAATGAAGCATATATCCAGATAAATTTACCTAATTAACTACGGCCACATTAATTGTATCGATCAGATATAGATTACGATGTATCGATATGCCTTTTAAAAGTGTAGCTAACGGACAGAGACATCTCTCACGATATTAGCTATCATCATCAACTCTGCTGCTGACTGAGTCTCTCGTCAACTTCTTCTATTGCTGCCTGAAGAAAATTGATTAACCCTTCAGTTCAGTTGTTATGAAGGGGAAATTCATCTACCGCTGTAGATACAGCAAACGAATTATTCATCTAAACAACCTTGATAATCAAGGATGATGCAACTTGAACCCGGTAAAACTAATCTTATCAAATGTACATTTCTTCTTCCAGGAGGTATTCGCTGAACAGAAGACGGATGAGGAGATACCTGAACTGCAGCAAGTAGATTTTTAGAGATGGCAGACAGAAGGATGAGAGTACAAACTTCACAGTCGTCGGTTCTCTTCTACAAGCCGCGCTTAGCAGTTTGTGAGGTAGAACTGTCTCCATGACATTGGCCAGGAGGAGACATAAATATTCTGTCTGCTTATCTTTACTCTATTACAATCGACTGTCGGAGTTCTAAAGGCGATCAGACCTCAGCACAATCCCAGGTATTTCTGAGAACGAGACGAGGAGTTCACACTTTGTGATATCGCAGCAGACTTGTTGAGGATGAAGGCTGTTCATCTGCCAGGTCGTTGAGGTGTACAACAATTCTCCAGGTTAAATAAATGGAGGGACTAGAGTTAGTAAATGTTTAGGTAAATAATAGGGGTCATCATGTCGCAGACTTCCTGTTTCTCCCCTGAATTTGTTGGAAACTTATTGTTATTTAATACCAAACTGGATATTGTTTCAAAGACTCGTTCCTTTAGCGAAATCCTGGCTGAATAACAGCGCAACAAAGATGACACCAGGAAGAATCTGCTAAATGGGAGGAACAAATGAGGCAAACTGATGAGATTCTTCTTTCACATTCTCTAATTAATGTCTCTTCCGTACCGTCAAGTCACCGGATGCTGACGGGGTCCACAGAGGGGAGGCTCACAGCTCCAGCTGAAGAGGGAGGGAGATATTGTCGGGTGAGCTCTCCCGCTCCACCGACATCGTTCTAGGGAGACCTGCAGTATGTAAATAAAGAAGGGGCGACCCTGGATTGACTTAGTTCGGTGTAAACTGATCCTTGTGTTTACAGCCAGGATTTCGGTAAAGGAACGAGTCGTTGAGACAATATCCGGTTTGGTATTAAATAACAATAAGCTACCCAAACAGTGATAACAAATTCAGTGGAGAGACAAGAAGTCTGCGACATGATGACCCCATTATTCCCCTAAACATTCACTAATTGGTGTCGTCTTTGTTGCGCTGTTCTTCAGTGTCATTGTATTCCAAGCTCAGACCTCCCGGCCACCGGGGAACTGGTGTCCTCTCAGGTGGCAGCGAGCGGGCAGATCTATTTACTGGGTCCAGGGACCGACTTCATCTTTAAATGTATCGGGTCCAGGCTGACACGTGGGTGGGGACTGGAATAACGGGACCTGGGGTCCTGTCCAACTCGGTCCCGCCGATAATAATAATAAGGGGGATTATTCTTATTTACGGCCAGTTTTCCGTGGTATGAAAATGATGGCATTAAAGCTAATAATAATAATAATAATAATTCACTCGTTCTTAAGTAAGAAAAGTTCTAACTCACAAAGGGAAGAAAACACCGTAAGTTCCCCATCAACTGACCGTTCCCTAAATTTGTCCTCAGGTTCTACAAAATGTAGAGGGAAAAACTGTGGTCCAGTTCATCCCAAATGTCAGAGACTCGGACCTCGACAGAAATACATCAGGTCATCAGAAAGGTAAACAACACAAATCTAAGAAAAGTAGAAAATCTCTTTATTATTATTATTATTATTATTATTATTATTATTATTATATTATTATTATTATTAATTCTCTCCTCGACAAGTTCTTGATGATTCTATGATAAAATGAGATGTAGTAAGAGAAATCCATACTTAATCGGTCTTCATCTCATACATTTAAATTTATTCACCTCATAGAAAGCAGACAGAAAGTCATCATCAGGGATGAGGGAGCCAGTTCTCCAGTAGTGGAGAGGAGCTCGTGAATTATGTCAGACGTGTGAGGGTCAACTTTGATTCGACTTCCGTAAATTAGTCTGCGGGAAGAACCCTGAAGTAGGAGGAGGTAACTCTGCCAGGAGAATCAGGGATTGATATTTATGCCTACGATTCTTTGTTATCAGTTTAATATCCTCAGCACATTTACAGGTATTCCCAGTAAGGGTTAATTTTCTCCTCCCCCCCCAAACTTCTAAGCCATCTCCATGGAGTCCAGAAAGATGGATACTTAATAATGCTGATGGTGGCCGGTCATCCTGTTATCGGTATTCGCCCCGGCTGTAAGTTATTACAGACGATGTTTGGAAAAATCTGTACAAATATTTTATTATTAAACAACACGAGTTTCCGCCACGTGCACGAAATTCAAGTGGTCTTAATAAATCGATATCCGGTCGGATTCTGCTGGAGATCCGGGCCACATCCTGGAAACGTCTCCGACAAATCTGTAGAGTCCATCGATCCGGCCGCTCGGCTGCGTGCGATAAAATAGCAGACGAGGGCAAACCTTCCAGCTTCCAGACCTATGCGGCGGAAACTCGAGTTGTTTAATAATAAAATAGCTTCACCAACTTTTCTAGAGATATGAATCTGTTACTTTCGGTTTTTATTTCTTTCACTTTTTAAAATTAATTTCTCTTTCCAACGTCAGCAGCGGCGTCTGGGAATTTCCTGATTTCGCTTTCGTCCAGTCATCAGCCGGACGATTACCAACTATGGCGATCGGTCGGCTGAATTTATACGATATCTATAATGCTAGCACCGCCCCATATATCTATAATGCTATCAGTGGCGTATCTGGGGGGGTCAGGCGGGGCGCGTGCCCCGGGCGCCACTGAGCAGTTTCTATTAAAGTTAGACGAGCCATCCTCGGATAGTGAAAAAACAATTTTCTTCAGATATATGACCTGCCTCTGATTGTTGTTGTTGTTGAGCGCAGGGATGGCCTGCTGGTTCAAGTGCGCGATTTCGAAGGCATCAAGGGTTCGACGCAGGCAAAAGTATAAATCCCTGCGCTCGCCGATGTCAGGCTGCTGTGACAAGCCGATCGGTCATAATCCAAATTCAGATATGGACCCTGTTGTGAGCTCGTCCAGCAAAGGTTGAGGACAAAGCCCGCAAAGGCGACACGAAGAAGCCAATGCTCACATAAGATCGGCCATACGCCCCGGCGTCTTCAAACAGTGAAGGGGTCGTTCCGGGTGATGGCTAAAGCTGCCATCTCGTTCAAGGCGAAGAAGAGCGTGGGCCGACGACACTCCAAGACCGAAGGACACCTGTAGCAGATCCTGCGTTATAAGCGGGACATAAATGCAAGGAAAAAAATATGATCTGCCTTTGACTTTGTTGTGTCCGTTTGCGTGATTCGAAAGGCAATTGGTCTCTATGGACACCACAGGGCGGATCAAAGGAGGGAACCCGTCACAGGAGACGCTTTGTGGTGTTGGCGAAACTTCCACCATAACATTTATCATGGGCGAGAGGCACTAGGATGGTCAGGTTGTTAGACAACTTATATAAATGATTAGTTAAAAATACAGTGCTTGGAGCTACGTGATCATATTCCTCATAGTACCACTGCTCAGTGCCAACTGCCAGTAAGACCATTCTCCCGCGCAAACTGGGGAGGTAGTCCAGAATTTTGTGCAAAATCTATGAAACTTAATGTTCTTATTAAAAGTGCCATTTCCTTATTTGAGAGCATTGTGTTATAGCCGTCTGCAGCTCTGCAGGCAGCAGCGGACTGGGTCTTAAAACCAGCCCGGGCATCCTTCACCTACTAGGTCGGCCCATCATTCATTAATATGTTACTTCTTCAGAAATCCACCGACGTTTCTTCTCACGGATAACTGTGATCACAGAATTCACTGTAGTTTTAGACAGCAAAGTTACCAAGGAGCCTCGACCTCGTGAACTCTTTGCCTTCTCAACACGCTGAGGCTGTTTTGGACAACGTGAGAGGGATGATCGGCTGTGCAGGAATCATACTTCCCAAGTAGTTTTACAACTTCCAGAAATGTACCATGGTCGATCTCCTCAATGTCAAGTGTGTAAGCTGCTTTTTCATTACTTCCTCGGTAGCTCAGTCCCCTCTTACCAATGAGTTTGACCACATCCATCGTCTCTTTCTAACCTCATCATGATGGCTATGTACAAGCAGGTGAGAAACGCTGGACTGTTGTCGATCTACCAGGTGTGCTGTAGAGCATCTCAAATGAAAAGAAGAGCGTTCATGTTCTTCAACACGTGTATGTACTTGTCGATGAATATGGACCTGTCTGAGGTGCTGGAAAAGTCCAAGCACTCTGAACAGTGAAGAGAATGATTGTCCTTGTTGTAAGACAACCGCCATCTGTTTGTACCATCTTTTCGCAAGAAACACCTCTTGACCACTCGGTTGTCAGTGCTTTGATTAGGGTGGTAATTCCAAAAGAGCAAGCAGTCTTCATCTGCACATGGTTTCTTAAAGTAGTTAATCGAGGAGTATCCCTCCTCTGCAAGTTGAGCAGCTGCAGAAGGTACATCTCTCTCAGCTGACCACACCTCTTCCTGTTCACCAATTTGCACTCCTTCTACCGATTCAACTGCTGATGGTCCAGCTACCGATTCAACGTCCTTATCCCGTGTCCACCGACTTCACCAGGCTCAGTATTAGTTCTCTTGAACAGATCCAAAACGTTTCTGCACTTTGATGCACCATCTGACAGTTTCTTTTTCTTCCGATCACGCTCCCTCTCAGCACCTCCTTTCCTTCTCTTCAGGTTCATTTTATCCATTGTTGGTTACAGATGCAGATGCAGAAATAAAAAAATATAATAATTTACCGTCGTAAGTCAGAACCTTCCTCTAATTTAACTAGAAACAGCAATTGTTACTTAAATAGGTTTGCCATATGTCACGAATATCACATCTGGGAAAACCGACAACGTTAGGCTGCATTTTGGGAGTGTTGGCGACTCGTAATGATCATTTGCCGAAACAGGCCGGACGTTAGATCAAAGCCAACCGGAACCGGGTCAAATATCGAAAGAGTCGAAAACCCAGACTGTACTACACACCTGACAGGTAAATTTATTGATTTTAAAGAAAAATGCCTGCCTTTGTTAACCTTATCAGTGCTTCAACTTGGGAAAATGATCGCCACAGCAGATATTGCTGAGGTAAACAGCCATCATCATCATTGTTCATCAGATGTCGCGACGAAAAATAATTACGTTATTGTCTATTTTATGTGAAATTAATTTCATATAATTTAGGCCCCTATATGTAATAAAATTATTTAAATTTTCCTACATCAAAACCATCTAACTTTCTAAAACCTTCCGCTATTTTAGAGTTCCCGCTGTTAGTTTTCGTATGTGCAAATCTAACATCCGGTTCTGAAAGCGGATCCCCCTGATATCACCTTTGCTTCAGGCAATCAGCAGTTCCCACCGTTTTTGGTGGTACAGTATCCGCAATTATCGGCCACGGTAATCACAAAGTTTACACCCCCGTGGTCTGGTCCCTCTGCTGGAGCAGGAGGGCGAGATGATCTAGTCTACAACCACAGATCTAGACGGCAAGGCCTGCATCCTCACGTCGCTTTTCCCTATGTACCACAACAGGCAGCAGTGGCGCCAGAAGGAGACTATGGCTATACTTCCACCGCCCAATTATTATAATGGCGACCTTTTGGTATTTAGAGAGGAATCCCCGGGTGGCTGGCAGTGGCAGAGTTTTCAGTGACAATTTTCTTCAGCATTTTTTTTATGGAGCCAAGCGGGCACTGCCCAGATGCCTTTATGGCCAGTCCGCCCCTCCTCCCATTTACCGGATTTGCTATATTTTTTATAACTTTGTTTCACCAGATTCTCATCTTTGTTGCGCTGTTCTTCAGTTTTATTGTCCTCCCAAGCACAGACCTCCCAGTACACAGATGTATCTTCTTTCATAGATCCCCCCGGTAAATCGGAGCAGTGTTACAATGTTTCGACATTCGATTCGAAATTGATGCGGATGATCAATAATCACTTTTCTTATCATAAAATTATAAGTACACTTAAAATTTTAGAAAAATATCTTCATCTGGCGACTAGATATTTTTGATTACCCATCTGAAAATACGAGAACAACGGCTATATTTGCACAGAAATAGTAAGGATTAAAGTACCTTCCAATTGCCAATGATGATCAGAAATACGCGACTAGTCAACATTTTTTAAACCAGAAAACCAACGAGAATCCATGACAGAAGACACGGGATCACATCTCCCGGTCCGGAGGTAGGACATTTTTAAAGCTGTTCTATTGGAGTAAAACGTTGCTTTCAGTGCGAACCTAAGAATATTTCTAAAGGTAGCGATGTGATGGTTAGGTTGTCTGGAACTTCCGCGAGTCGGCCTGTGTGACCTTCTTTTTGGTCCTAGAAATAATCGTAGTTTTTACAGCATTTAGACTTGTTTATTTCATGGTAGTTTTACATCCTTTCTGCAAATGGAGTTTGTTATTGTTACGTCTTGGTTACTTTAGGTTGTTACTGCCCCGTCTGTTTGTATCAGTTTTCCTTTATTCTACTCTCAATCGATGGAGTGCTTAATCTTCCCTGGTCTCGCGAGACGGTAAGTTTATTAATCTGATGTTTCCTACTCGGGATTAAACATGTAGGAAGTATTATAAGGATTATTTCAATCACGAGAATCTGATACGGTTATTGTGTTTGCTCCAGTAAAATCAGTCCCCAGACGGCCGGTTTGTAGCTGACGGCAGCGAGCTGGCAGATCCATTTACTCCATCCAGGGACCGCCGACTTCCTCTTTAAATGTTTCAGGTCCAGGCTGACAAGTGGGTGGGGACTGGAATAACGGGATCTAGGGACCTGTCCAACTCTGTCCCGCCGATAATAATAATAATAATTATTATTCACCTCATAAAAAGCAGACAGAAAGTCATCATCAGGGATGAGGGAGCCAGTTCTCCAGTAGTGGAGAGGAGCTCGTGAATTATGTCAGACGTGTGAGGGTCAACTTTGATTCGACTTCCGTAAATTAGTCCGCTGGGAGAACCCTGAAGTAGGAGGAGGTAACTCTGCCAGGAGAATCAGGGATTGATATTTATGCCTACGATTCTTTGTTATCAGTTTAATATCCTCAGCACATTTACAGGTATTCCCAGTAAGGGTTAATTTCCCCTCCCCCCACAAACTTCTAAGCCATCTCCATGGAGTCTAGAAAGATCGATACCTAATCACTGATGGTGGCCGGTCATCCTGTTATCGGTATTCGCTCCGGCTGTAAGTCATTACAGGTGTTTGTCTGCACACAGGTGTATCCATCCCTGCTGCCCTCATCAGCTGTTCTACTCTCCCCGTTAAGACGGTGGACTGGGCGCAGGCAGAACTCGTTTTAAACAGACACAGAGCGCAGCTGGTCCCTGCGCCGTCCCTGCAGTCGATCACCCGGCCGAATACTGGTGGAGACTTCCCTCTGGGGTCGTCATCACCGGTTTGGATTTGATCCGCTCTCCTGGTATTTTCCTCACAGGATCCTTCTAGATAAAACCACGGTCCAGTAGAACGGGGATCTTGTCCTTATGTGAGATACATAACCTTAGGAACCTTATCAGAACTCTTTCCAACCTGTAAATGGACCCCATCAATAGTCTCACACATTTATTGCCAGCTCAGTGCCAGCCATGAATTCTTTATAACGTCTCTGAATATTCACTATACACTGTAACTTTAACAAGGGGACATAATTCTGCGTATTCTAATGAATATTTCGCTTATATTTATTCACAAATACGTCACAGATGAAGTTGGTACATCAAAGTGTTAAAATATCACTGAATTAACTGACTTACATTTAGTTCACGGAATCTTTCTGAACGAAACAGTTTGAACTTAGAAGGGCAGCCATGGCGCCCACAGACCTCCACAATAGAAGATACAGCGAACTGTTATCAATAATACTTATCGCCGGCTCTCGTGGTGATATCGAGCGTATACACAGTGATACTCTGTGTGATAAATCGTCACATTAACAAGGACCGAAATATTTCCCCGTCTCAGGCTGACTGGGTCAGGATCTTTGATTAGTAGATAAAAAGGTAAGCGCCCGTATTCAGAAAGTTACTTCGCTACCTTTCGTACGTGACACCTGTAATTTACCTAATTAAAGGTATTCGGGTAATATTCAGACAACACATTTTTGAAAATCATTGCTTACCTGCAGGCGTCGCTGTATGTAACAACAGGGGTCCTGACGATATCCCATTGGCACTGAACCACCGCTAATCTCTCCTGATGGATCTCCTTCACCAAACAAGAATTAATATTTTAAAATAATTAATTATCCTATTTTACACCTGTGGATGCACCAAAATATGGCCCGGGACAGGATGACAATGAAAGATGTGTGGTGCAATAGTGAGAAATCATGATGATGATGATGATGATGATGATGATGATGATGATGATCAGAGCTCAGAAGTGAGGAAGACGACTGATTTATTTGAAACAAATGGTGGTCTGCTTCCACTAAACCTGCTTACACGACTAATAATCAGTCTCACCTCTGTGGAAGCCACACGGACATAAGCCGTCACTGATTGAGAATCAGTCGGATCAACATAAAAGTCAGATTTACCTGAGATGTTCACTGTGTCCGTTATGAATGAGAAGAAAGGTATCCAGAAATAAACAGCCACATATTTTTTAGCCTAGTGTACTTTCTCGTAAACTTTGCAAAATAATTAAATGACTCAAATTAAACAATTTTTCTCTTTAATTAATACAATAAAAATGTAGTAAATAATTTGTTTCTCTCTTCTTTCATTGTTTCTTATCTAAAATAAGTAATAGCTGGTCAGACGGTCTGTCTTTGTTCAGCTCGGTGATTCTATAAATCTCATTAATCCATCAGCTCGGTTGTCAGCAGCCATCTCTCTTCCTTCGATCTGCAGTAGAATTTCTTCTACACACAAACACTGAGGAGGATAAAAGTTCTAGAGAAAACAGGTTACTGTGTCTCCAATACACTCTGTGGTTCTTGGACGTAAATATTGAACCTTTACCTGTCGGTAGTATTACCTGTTTGTTGTCTTTACTCATAGAAATCTCAAGTAGAGGAAGTCATCATTGAACTCCAAAGGCAGAGCAGACAGGTGACCAGAACTGGTTTGGCAGAGAGAGAGAGAGATGAGGGCGCAGACAGAAGAGTAAGGAATAAGGGTCCTTAGACATCCCTGGTCCGACTTCTCCTGCAGTATCCGTCAGGTACGACACTCGTGCCTACATCAATCTCTTAGAATTAAATTAATCTACGTGAAGAGGAAGATGCGGGACGGTTCATCCATCACTACTCCGTGTAAAACGATGCTGCAATAGAAAAATTACCAGACCTAATCCTAGGATCAGGTGGACGAGACAATGGAGCTGTGTTCCGCCTCGCCCTAAAAAGATGTCCGTCCACGTGGACCGGAAAGTGACAAATAAGTCACCCTAAAATAACCAGTTTTATATACATAAAGTAATTATTGTTATTCATCAAACGAGAAACTCCAAATTTAAATCTTGTTAAAATTGACAGAATTGCTGCTAATAGTTTTCCAAAAATGGGAAGAAGGAAACCATAATTTTGGGTTCAAATCTTTTCACCGTTTCCAGTGGCGTCTAAAAATAGAAACCAGGGCCAGAGTTTAAATATCGCCTGTGTGAGGCGGTTATCTCTGTGGGTGAAGATTTCGGGAGTTTGTTAGTAAAAATCTCGATGTCTACAGGGGTCGACCCAGGCCCAGTAAAGCAGGGAACCTGTGGTGAAGGGTTTTCTTGAAACATCGTGTCACAGTCCTAGGGACTTATCTCCATCCGTCATCAGTTGTCGGAAGTCCTAGAGAAACTTCTCCGAGCCGATGCTTGGTAAACTGTGCTAGACTTTAGCTCTGTGTCAAGGTCACTTCCCTTAGAACCCCCTCCCCTGACTGTATCTGAGAATGTAATTAAAGCTGGTGTACACATGAACCTGTCAGCCGTCTCCCTGGCTTTACACAGCGTCCCCTCCTCTGCCCGGGTCTAGTTACACTTCTAGGTTCGGTCACCACTCGGCCCAGTGACCCATTAAAAGTCGGTAGTAACCAGATTCCTTTCCTTAGTGTGGGAGAGGGGGGTAAAAAACAAACCCTACAGTCTGCTCTCATTATTCGGTGGAGACCCAAATTACATTTAAGAAACTGTCTGGTGTTTTAACTTCATCTCTGTGTGATGCAGGTGATGGACTCCTTACTGAGTAACCTCGGAACCTTTATTTCCTGTAGACAGTGCTGCCAGAGTGGAGTAGGAAAGAAACCGTTCATTATTACTTCTATACTACTACTACTACTAATTATTGTTATTATTACTATTTATTTTATTTATGTAAGTTAGAAAAATGAAATTCCGCTGACGTCATCATGTGGACGGTGCCAAAATGGAGTCCGTGATAGCACTAAGGACATTCATATGGATCCCTGCTGATAACCGATAAAAGCTTTAATGACGTAACAAGTAGATTTCTGTTACACCCTCGAGTCTGTAATGATTTGTAATATCTGTGTTTACACTCGACTGTAGACAGAAAATCATAATGACAGCCAATAAGAATCAAAAGTCCGTTCCTACAAGGCGCCATATTTGAAAAGGGGTGAATGACTCGTCCAGATAAATTTCTGGTTTCTATCTGAATGGTGGAGTTTTGGAATTTGGCCGATCTTATCACCATGGTTATCGTCGGGAGCTGACTAAATGGAGCAGGTTCCAGAACTATCCCTTCGGTCTTTACCAGAAATTTTCATATCTCGATGTGGGATGAAGCTGGAGTAACTATGGCAGCTAATTGGAGTAGTAAAAATCGTACCATAGAAGTAAACTAAACCAGGGCGATCCCGAACGATATTCGAGCTGGAGCACTCAAATATGGCGGTACATAAAGCTAACCACTGGACTACCACGTACGTCGTCCTTGTTTTATTTTACGGTCATTAAAGATATTTTAAAATTTAATTTTTGTTCTCTGTGTAATAAAATCAACAAACATATTAATAAAAATTTGATAGACGAAAAATAACATGTGGGGATGTTAAAAATATCTGGGAATCTGTTTGCCTTAAAATATTAAATTAGCGAATTCAGTTTGATGTATTAAAAGTCAGTATTATAACAAATCAATTTTCAATAATAAAGTAAAAATTACAAGAAAATGATAAGTTGGGTAAAAGCTAAATCTACAGAAAAATAGTATACTTCGAAACTAAGAAAATTAAATATGAAAAACATAATTTTAGGAAAGACAACTTATTATATATTCATTCTTGGAAAATGATACAATTAACGCATCTAGTTAACGAAAAGGCATTATTAGTATCTGACATCTGAAGGGACGTCGTGTTATTGTTAATGATCTCATTCTGTAGAGTTTTATAATTTAAAAAATCAACAAAGACAATAATAATAATAATAATAATAATAATATAATAATAATAATAATAATAATAATAATAATAATAATAATAATAATAATAATATAATAATAATAATAATAATTGACAAATGAAAATTGAACAAATATTTTGGCGATATGCGAAATATTGAGGAATACTGCCGTCAGTGGGAGCTTTTAGATTGTACTTTCCAAGAGCAGTGGACGAAGAGTTGTCTTTAGTTCAGCGTTAATTACTTAAATAAAACTGAAGAGATTCTTCACCTGTTATCGGTTTAGTTTACCTATGGATACTTTAAAGAGACGGTAAGTTAGTGGTGCGGGGAAAGCGAGAGAGAGAGAGAGAAAGATATTACTGGATTAAGATTAAGAGGATCAGGGAGTTACCAAATATAGTTTAATAATGCAAATTTTCTTCCTAATCAGCGAATTTTTATTTAGATTTCAGTATTATTTTCCCTCGACAAAAAAAAAGGAGCCGGAGGATGATGAATATGCAGATTCACACAAGAAACCTTTGACCTATGTTGTCAATCAAAGTGCAAGCGAAGATCAAGTTGCTTAGTGGAGAATCTGATTCCACAAAAATTACACCAGCATGGACATTTTGATTCTCGTGATTTCAGGTTAAGTTGAAAGTTGTGCTCATCATTTCTATATAGTGTGACGATATTTACACCTTTTTTTATAATGGAGCCGGTAATCGAAAGGTGGCCTTTCCAAACTGCCAGGTTTTATTTTGGTTCTCAGGAGAACCGACAGCCATTAAATCAACTAGCAGATTGTAAGGCGGGAATGTATATCTAATATTTCCCTGTTCTTGACGCAAGGAGAGAAGATTCCTTCAAAATAACTTTTTTTAAAATTTTGCATTTCAAAACATATTTTAGATAAATCTTTTTTATTCTCCATATTTTCAGAAATCCATTTGTTGGAAACCTATAATTGATGGCTACAAATTTACATTGATGGTTCGGCCCAAGAGGCTGAGGATTTGGAATTCTTTGGTTTTTCCAGGATGGGATCGCAGACAGAGGAGAAGGGTCGCTGCTACAGGTCACCGAAACCCGAGTTGACAGGTGGTGTTAGTTAGACTACGAACCTCAGCATCAGATCACTTCTCTCCTTTGATGATTTCAAATGGTGAAAGACAACTGAGCGGGTGGAGCCTGGAACAGAATAAACTGGATAACAAACCATCACTATCCTCATCATCAAAGAATGCACCTGAGGCGACTGAGACTATGGGCAGAGAGTTCCACTATAGAATTACCGCTATGCCAGGAAGGAGACATCTAGTTCCTGTCTGATCCTGGAATTATGATTTAAAGAGTCCGACAGCAACAACTAACTTGATGTTCACGCAGAGCAGAGGCCATTGCTTTAACAACCAGTCTACATGATATGGAACAAGCTGCCCATTTTACCTCGACATTACAAGAACGGTAGACGTTTCCAGACCAGTTAAATTACAGCAGGAAATAGTGTGGCGGAAAGAGCAAGATATAACCAAGGTAGACAACTTTCTATGCAGAATATTTTACATTGGTTATCTCCCTTAGATTAAACTGATTTATTAAAAAGTCCAGTTGTTCTCACTTTACATCCTAAACTTTAATAACCTTCCAGTGAAAACAGGTGACACAGACAAGACAATAAAACCAGATGACTTACACAAAGCTTTCAAAATAGCAATGTAATCTTTCAAATTATTCATAATCATAAATTTCATATAAAATTATTTTAGTAATATTTTTGTTGTTCTTACTGGTAACACAAATAAATACCAAAACTGGGGATAATCTTTTCATATATATATATTTCACGTGTGCGCGCGCGCGCGTATGTGTATGTGTTTTGACACGCAATAGAACGAGAATCACAGGAATTTTGTAAAAATAGGCTAATCTTTGTCATCACTATCAACTGGCGAATTCTCTCCCCTGTTATTGTTCCGCGAAAGAAATCGGGTGGGTTAAGGTTGAAATGCAGTTAAGGGGTGATAACTCTAGTAAAGTAATTTGCGACGATTTCGCCTGTTAGTTGCTCCCAGTTACCATTCATTTTCGTAAGTCTCTCGCTAATATCGGTGGGATTGGCTACAACTGTATTTTCGTATTTACTCTGTATCTGCTCGGAAACGTTGCCAAACTGAATAAGAGAAACGAAAACTGAAGATACATGAAAACGGGCACTATTGGGCTGTGAAGATTTTAAAACAACACTCTGCTCCCCCTGGACACGGGTGAGCTTGAAACCATAACAATCTTGAATGTTATATTCTATGTTAAACTGCAGTTCATTGTCAGCTGTTTTTCCTATCCAGTGTGAACATCAACTCTATACAGAAAGTAGAAATTAAAAGAACATAACTAGTAAATTACGTTTCGGAGAGCTTTGCTGTTGTCGTCGAATTGCAGTAGATATTTTTTGAACAAGTATTGAAACTATTGATTAATAAGTTTTGAGCCCATTGCATCACTAAGTGGACAGTTTAAGAGCAAAAATTAGAGAATCTTTTATTTTGAATAAGGAAGAAATTACATTCCTGTTCAGCACATTTTAAAATTTATTTTTAAAATTTGATCTCGATTTAGTCTAGAAAACCCTTATGAATTTTAGTATTGTATCGACAGTTCTCAGTTACAGATAATTAAGCAGAGGTGGTTGTCAGGTTTTCCTGCTACCTTTAGAAAGGAAGCTCAATTTTTTCACTGTATTTTTTTGTTTTCCTGTTTGAATATCTTCAGATTTCACGGAAAATACAGATGCTGCTGCTATTAGAATCGATTTTCTTAATAACAATAATTTCTGTTTGTGGTCATAAACAGTAGAAAAATATTTTTGGCTACTTCCAGTAATGTTGATAACCCTATACATTTTTGGTACTGCTTATGAAATCCATAACAAATAAAGTTTTATATTTTTTGATTTAACATAAAACCGCTTTTATGATTACATCAAAAATATATTATACAATAAGGAAAAATATAACTTCAGAATAAGTATTTGATTGTTTCACTTTCATTTTTTGATATTTAAAATTAATATATGCAATATAAACAATAAGATAGGGAAACTCTGGTAGTAACATGCAAGTGGTGAATAATATTCAGTTTTACGTCAATTTATTTTTAAAATTTCTTGAAACATTATATTTACTTTCAATTAGCAAACAGCCATTTAATATATTTATAAAAATACTTTCGATTTATTTTGATATTTGTAACTAATTAAATTTTCTAATATTTTAACATTTTTAATTAGAAAGGAAACATTCTTTCCATTCGAACGGCCTTCAAGGTTTTCTAAAATAATTATATTTTTGATAAATCACTTTTAGAAACTGGTAAACTTTTGTTACCTAATTCTGAGAGCTGCTTCCAATTTATCTTCGGCCCTGTTTCTCTGTGAGTTTATTTTCAAGACTTCCCCCCCGATTTAGTTATGCTTATTTATTTCTATCTAAATACGACAGCAAAATTATTTTATTTTATTGATAAGAATAAAAGATATGTAGCAAATCAGGGTCAGCGTTGCGGAAAGTATACTGGTTAAGGAGTCATCTTATGTTATAAGTCTGGAGCCTCCATCAGAGTTCTCTCTAGCTCGCTCTCTGTTCTGACGTCATCACTCTCTCCATCTCTCTGTACTAACATTACCACTCTCTCTCTGTGTTCTGACGTCATTATTCTCTCCTTCTCTCTATATTAACATTACCACTCTCTCTGTTCTGACGCCATCATTCTCTCCTTCTCTCTGTATTAACATCACCACTCTCTCTGTTCTGACGTCATCATTCTCTCCTCACTGTACTAACATTACCTCTCTCTCTCTGTTCTGACATCATCACTCTCTCCAATATCTCTGTTCTGACGTCATCATTCTCTCCTTCTCTCTGCACTAACATTACCACTCTCTCTCCTTCTCTCTGTATTAAAATTACCACTCTATCTCTCTCTGTTCTGACGTCATCACTCTCTCCTCTCTGTATTAACATTACCTCTGTCTCTCTCTCCGTTCTGACGTCATCACTCTCTCCTTCTCTCTGTATTAACATTACCTATCTATCTCTCTCTGTTCTGACGTCATCACTCTCTCCTTCTCTCTGTACTAACATTACCACTCTCTCTCTGTTCTGACGTCACCACTCTCTCCAATATCTATGTTCTGACGTCATCATTCTCTCCTTCTCTCTGCACTAACATTACCACTCTCTCTCCTCTCTGTATTAACATTACCTCTGTCTCTCTCTCCGTTCTGACGTCATCACTCTCTCCTTCTCTCTGTATTAACATTACCACTCTATCTCTCTGTCTCTGTTCTGACGTCATCACTCTCTCCTTCTCTCTGTATTAACATTACCCTTCTCTCTCTGTTATGACGTCATCACTCTCTCCAATATCTCTGTTCTGACGTCATCATTCTCTCCTTCTCTCTGCACTAACATTACCACTCTCTCTCCTTCTCTCTGTATTAACATTACCACTCTATCTCTCTGTCTCTGTTCTGACGTCATCACTTCTCCTCTCTGTATTAACATTACCTCTCTATCTCTCTCCGTTCTGACGTCATCACTCTCTCCTTCTCTCTGTATTAACATTACCTCTCTATCTCTCTCTGTTCTGACGTCATCACTCTCGCCTTCTCTCTGTATTAACATTACCTCTCTATATGGCTCTGTTCTGACGCCATCAGTCTCTCCTTCTCTCTGTATTAACATACAGGAAGTGTACCGTTAACCCTGACCTTTGACGATCGAATTACTTTACGATTACTTTCGGAAATTACACGATTATTTTTATTTATTTTGTTTTTATGAAGAACAAGTTCGATGTTGGCTGGATTTTTAAAACTCTGTTTTCACTCCTCTGTGTGCGCGATTGATGTTGTAATGTTGAAAAATGCGGGTCCTTCACTGTTAGAATGTCTGCGACGGGTTAAAAGAACTAGCGAGCAAATGAGACAAACAGATTTCCCCTGCTAATATTTTTTATAATTTTAAATATAAACGGATCTACTGTAGAAAGTGAAGTAAACTTTTATGCGAGAGTCTTTTTATTGGGAGAAGAAAAACTCGATAGTAAAACTGCCTTTGTAGCGATAAGTTCTTAAGGCATCGAGTTAAAAATCTGAGTATCAATTATAAAAGATAATTATTGGAGGATTGATTATTGAACTTTGTAAATAAATCTAATCAATTTCACTAAAACATATTGCCACTTAAAAATGCATTAATGCACTTATCTTCACGCACGTAGAAATACGAAAGATAGTTTGAGTGTTGCACAGACAATACTGAAGAAAGCCAAGAAAAAAAAAATTGTTCTAGAGGCGAGATACCGGCAAGAAATGAGTGGATTTAGTGTTATGTGGTCTAACTCTGTCTTAAGCAATGCAACAAAGGGGCTAACAGGTAGCGCGGACAAGATCAGTAATCCTGGTCAACTGGTTTTCACCCCATTCCTGCAAAGAATCTGCACTGAGTTTCGGAAAGCGGATTTGTGGGAGCACTTTGGCAAGGATGGCAAGAGGATAACGGTCTGGTGATTGGCACGGCCACGACAGGTGATGAGCTGGGACATAATATTCCATAAAATTGATAATCCTGCTCTCTATATACAGGTAACCATCAGCACTGACGGGCAGGAGTTCTTCGACCATGTTGATAATTCCTAATACATCCATACTCGACCACAGTCTGGGAACAGCGAAAACTAGCCTCAGGGTGGAAATGAGTGTTGATAGTAATACCTGTGACGCCATTTATGTCGATGAATGGCATTGCTTTGGATACAGGGTCTCATTGTCTAACCGCCAACTTTTGTCGCACCCAACTGATGACGGGGACCTCCGGGGCACGATAAAAAATTGCCCGGTTGAATGCTGAATGTATCCTATGTGGTTCCAGCGACGCTTCCTCGCCCACGTATGCGCCACCATTGAAAGAGCAGCACCAGTTCCTCGGGGCCTGTGTCAGGGGCCGTACCCGCGGGCTGCTGACTGCAGGGAAGTTTAAACCGCTATCCGAACTAACCAGCGTTAGAGTTACGGTTTGGTGAAATGGAACTGGAACCTGAAGGGAACGGAACTTCTCCACTGGCGTCTAAATAATACTGTTTAGAAGTTTATAGTGTTTGATGAATAGACCGTCTGCGCATCCTGTCTGCAGCAATACGATGATGATTAATTTTCTTCTGAGCTATTCAGTTTTTCGCTTGGTACAGACTTTTAATGTAAGCGAAGAGAGACGTAAGAAAAGCGGGATCGAGGAGACGAAAAGTCTTTGGGAAGGCGAGCAGTCTCCGGAACCCGGCCAAGAAACGAATTATCGGCAGACGATACATCGGCGTTTCTGCTGCAATCCGTAATCGCTAATGAAATGAGCTGTTTGGTTATTCTTCTGACTGGTTTCAGAGACGTTAGCTGCAGCATAAACAAAAAGAAGTAATTTTACATTTCTTATAACAGTTCCAGCCCACAGATTAACTTTCCGTCCGCGTATTGCATCGTAAATCCGAATTTTACAGATCCCCTTATTTTTGTTAACGTCATCAGTTGTTTGTCTTATCTGCACTTTTTCCTGGTCTATCTATGATATGCATTTATATATATAGTTCATCCTTCACAACTCACACGAGTGTGAGCCAGTTTTCTGAAGCTTTTGCGGGAAAATTAAATTCTTTTTACAAAATTAGCATAGTTTTCTTAATCTGAGTTCACTAACTTCAATTACAATACTCCGAATGTAGTTCGAGCTATTTCCCCTCTTATTACCATATTATTATTATTATTATTATTATTATTATTATTATTATTATATTATTATTATTATTATTATTATTATTATTATGCCTTTATAAATAAACAAATATGATTACTGTGATCAATGGTCGTGATAAGCGAATGTTTGATTTTGGGAGTGAGCTCAGGCTGTTGGTAGATATTTAATATTTCAGCGGATGTGTATCTATTTTCCGGTAACCACATGATCCTTCTGCTTTGTCCAATCCAATTATTTTAATATATTCTGATTTCGTCACGCTTATGTAGGGTATTAAAACTCTTATTACGGACACGTGGACCTTAATGCCAATCCTTCGTGAAGCGTTGGTTTTTTTCAAATTCTTTTCTAAATTAAAAAAAAAAAAATTTTACAATATTCTCAAGTTTGCTTACTTACTCCGTTTTTAAAGAAATCAGATTCTTAATGTAATTATCATTTTTTTTCCGAAGCAAGAAATTAACTTCGTCCATAATTGAGCAGTTGGCCTATTGGCGACTTCACCTTTGGCCGTTATAATCTACTGTAGTTAAGTACAAATAACTTCCCTCATCAGTCTTATAATAAATCATTTATTCTGTTTTCTTCCGATCCATTTCTTGCCAGCAATCCTATAAGAAATTAGTTATTTTGATTTCTCCAGAAACGGAATTCTAATATTTAAAAAAAAAAATTGATCACTTAATCAACTTGTCTTAATTCCAAGCTTGGCTCCATTTAAAAACTGAGATTATAAAAATATGTCTGTCTATTTTAATTAAATCTATGCTATCAATGTTAAGTATGGGCTTGTTGTTAAATGATGAAAATAAGCTTTGGTGTCAATTTTATAGAGATGCAGCGATTTCGAAGCGTTATGTCGCAAGACAACCGTCCTGCTTATTTGAGCTATTGGCGTAAATTTACAATCTTCTGAAAGTAATCTTTCACTGGAAATAACTCAATTCAATTCCAATACAGTTTTTTTAAAGGCACATCATATTTTTATTAACGTCATGCTGTGTTTTTGCTTTTCTTTTATTCTTTAAATGAGTGCTGTGCATTAATCTGTTTCTTCTCTTGCAGATACAGACTTTGAGTGAATATATTTACGACGCTGCACGAACAATTCTCAGCCTGGGGGAGGTAGGGTTAAACATTCCCATCAGAATTCTTGGTTTTGAGATGTGAGGGTTCAGGAGGGTCTGGAAGAAAGACAGATTCGAAATCGGGACCCGGACAGTGAATTATTTAATCCTTTTCGGCTAAATGCATGTCAACCGAAGAAAAATTAAAGAAAGAGACATCCAGAGTTTAGTGAAGAAGTAAAACTTACGTTGATTTAAAGGAATTAAAACGAACAAATGTGCAAAGAAAGCTAACAGTATACTGGGGGAGCTCCAGGACTAGCAATCTACGCAGAATCAGTCTCCAGCATGGTCCTGTCCATCGACTGGTAACATTTAAAATACGGCTAAAGTCACTGAACGGGATCGGAGAATGTCCGTAAACTGTGTATCAGGGTGCACAGTCTCGACAACGACACTTCCTATAGCCAACCTTTGTAAATTAATTCTATAACCTTCCTGGTTTGATGTTGAGAAAACTGGACACCGGTTGTCGTATATTTTAAACATTTCAGAAATTAAATACACTTATTTATGTTGTCTATCATAAATACTAGAAACAACTTAAAAAAAAATTGATATAAATTAAATTTAAACCAGAGACGATTGACTGATATAAGGGACTCTGAATAATGTGATGACCCATGAAAGCGGGGTCCCTAAGAGTTAGCAACTGCTATAGTTGTGCTTTAACTGTATGCATCAAAATTGGCACATGCGCAGTATTCTGGTTGCGGAAGTACAGCCACGCTATAACCGGCCGTTATCATATCAGAAAATTAAATTAGCTTTAATATCACCAGCATTTTTCTTTGAGTAGACGCCAATAATTTTATCTTTGCACCGTAAACCTTACATGGTTCCGCTCTGTAAAATGTGAAGGCTGGATTCTTACCATTCCATCTATACCATCGTAGCGGTCATATTCAACAACGCTAATATCCTGGAATCTCCTTACCATACACTGCCACGTGAACTTCTCAATTCTGGACGAAATATGAACTCTTGGTGAAAATCACAGCGTCCAGTCTTCCACCGCCCACCAGACGTGGTCGACATCCAACACCCGCAAGCTCTGCTATGACCAACGGTCAGTGGTGAAACAGACACGGGGTGTTTTCGACTGCGTACAATTAGCCCCAGCCGGTTACGCAGTTTGTGTTGACGCACCGACATCCGTTATATTTTGAAGGCCAAGTTCCTACTAACTCCCATTTTCAGGAAACGCTTTCTTCTGTCTTGCAAGAACAAAAGACGGATCCCTCCATGTTCAGTAGTACTTTCAAACGGTTGATACCGAGTCCAGAAATTGACGCTCTGACTTATGCTAACATCATCAGCTTCGCTAATCTCAAGCAGGCCGATCCCTCTATGAAACATTTCCTGACCGTATGTACCATTCCATATCGACCACCAGAAAAAGATGACCGATTTGGCGACGGAGCATTTTTTTTAATTTGCAAACGTTTAATGGCAACACGTGATGCGCATTACCAAAACTTGTTACCTGTAATTACTAAAAGTTAAATGTTTAAAAAGTTTGTGAAAATATCAAATAGTAGTGAAGGACAAAAATTGTCAGGTAATCTCCTCGTCTGTCAGTAGAGCTGAAGTACAGATGATTGACATTTTCGCTCCTGAATATTATGAACCAGGCAGGATCAGAACTGTCAGGTTCCCTGCATGAATCTCTGTACAGTAGCCGTTTTCTTTAGATCGCTTTTCATCTGAGAGTCCAAGAAGTTGGCCATGGGCTGCAAATAATTCCCAAAACAAAGGTCACTTCTTGCTATTGCCCAACTTAAGAAGCTTTCTAACCGTTGACACTTTTTTCAAATTTACGCACGACAGACATTTTCGACTACTTGTTTTCTCAATAAACACGGATCAGCCTGATCATACAGCCGAGGAGATCTGGTCCACGTCGCTGCATGCTGGTCGTTAATACTGTCTTTCTGCCTGGACATATCGCGAGTCTTATTATTGCTCGAACGTCTGCCTGGGGAATAATCCGATAATCCAGTTCGTTGATGCGTATACTCGCGTGTGGGGTTTAGGGACTGTTTCACCTATTTGTTTGATATCCTACACACAAACACAGAAAACGGAAAGGAAAAATCATGAAAAAAAGGGGGATAGAGGTATAGCAATAAAACCGAAAGAGAGAGATTAACAAAGAACTCAGAGTTAATGCTTTAGCTTATAATACTTGAAACACGGACAATCGAAGTCTTTGACCAGAAACTAATCAAAGGAATATAACTTAGAAAATACTTCGTTGTCTGCATGTCATGTTTAGGCTGGCTCACTGTGATATTCCGTCTGCTGGCAACTGAATTTGAAGAGAATTTATAGAAATTATTTGAACGTCCGCGGAGAATGGGCCAAAATGAGTAGCAAACACCGTTTCTCTCGAAGAAATGTAGTAATATAATTATCGCATGTATTGTGTTTTTTTCGGATGTTTCGTAAATCGTACCGATCATATCAGTCATATCAACCATACCACGAAATCCGTAGACCTGATGCGGTATTTGCCAAATTTAATAGATTGAACTATATTCGATTATTCAAGGGTAGGAATGGGTCTTTAAATGAAACAATTGTCGTAATCTAACAGTAATGTTAAAGAGCATCCTTAACATTTGAAAATCTCGAAAAAGGGATTTATTGAGATGTGAAAGTAGGACAACAGTCTTCTGAAAAGATGTCGCTGGTATATGTATAAATAACATCATTTCAGAGACCATATTAGTAATGTAATTGGATCAGAGCATCGTCTAATAATTCTACCTATACAAGCATCTATAAATTCAGAGAAACCATTTATCTTCACTCGTTTGACAGTTTAATATTCAGTGTGAAACTGCGTATATAATGGGAAATTTTTATTATGCTCAGTAGACAAGATTAGTCACATGATTTACTTTAAAGTAGATGGAAGATGGAAACAAAATATCATTTGAATAATGTTCATGCAAGAACTTGGAATCTGTGCATATTTCACCGACTAAAGTGTATTATTATTATTATTATTATTTATTATTATTATTATTATTATTATTATTATATTATTATTATTATTATTACTGAAAACAAATTATTGAAAAAAAATCAAGACAGAATTTTACAGAGCTCTACTATTTTTCCTTGCAAAGAAATCAGAATTTCCTAATTTACATAGAAATTGGCTTTAAAAATTGCAAGAAGTCAACCGTAAATTTGTTCTCCTTTTAGTAAAGCTGTGTGATTTATATCTCATTAAATAAAGGTTCAAAAAGGTGAGAACAAATTAGTTTTGACCACTACCCATGAAAACAAGAAAATGTATTGGCTGAAACGTATTCCTACTTTTATCGTTTTTATTGTAGAAGAAAATTAAAAAGTAGATGAGCTTATGAATACTTTTAGTCTCCAATGAGTGTAATTTAATTACCATATTTGCTTGAATTAATAACAACCTGCCAATTTGTTATAAATTATACCATAAAATTCCTGGCTTTGGATGACAAAAGCAAAGCAAATTGTCTTTGCAAATAAATGTTTCAAATAGTAGAAACATGACCAGGCGAAGATGCGGAAGATCGCTTACATGCATGGACACCGAAGACTAGAGGTAGTGCGATACAGCTAAATTAAACGGTTAGTCTCATCGCAGATGCCATAGTGTAAACGGCAAATGTATCTAAATTAAAACACAGACATGAATTAACACACAGTGTTTGTTTTAAACATTAGAAAATATGTTGCTCTATGAAAACAAAAGTCTGATATATTATAAGATTGGAAAGTTTCTCACGCCTTGCACGACGTTTAGTGTTATGGTGTCGGCGGATCGCGTGACTTTGATGGCTTAGTCTCGATCTGCCAAACGCAGTAATTCTTAATATGGTTTATCTATTTATTTTAACTGAAGGATTAAAGTCGGATGAAACCGTTTTGGTTTTATAAAATATCTATTACCAAATTTGATATTAAAATCCTACAAAGGATAATTAATCTGTTGTTTGTTAATATTTATGACCAGAAACATTTGCTTCAGATAACCGCATTCATTCTAACCGGCAGTCTTTGAGCTTACCATATCTAATATGACGGAATATCCCCAGACTACTTGGTGACTGTTTTCAATTCTATTGTATTGAATGTTTCTTTTGTTAAAAATATATATTGCTCTGTCAGTGCCCATATGTTCTTATTTGGATTTAAATCAGGAAAATTTCAAGACATATCTTTAGAAGAGAAAACAAACCCAGTGCCAACACTTTATAAATGCTTCTTGGTTGGTGAAATATAATTTCAATCTTTTCACTAATTTTTTTTGTTATTTCTGACTAAAAAAGCATCTCAATTACGAAAAGGTTTATATCAACTTCTACCAGCCAATTTTGGTATTTCTTACAAAATCTAAGTCTTCTCTTTTGTATTTGCATGGAAAAATATCCTGCTTTTTTAGCTAGGATTTTTTATTTGAAGTCCATTCTTACTGAATGACTTTCCGCCAGATGTATCCGATATTGTCTGGGCAATAACTTCTTTCGATTCTCTAATGCACCAATCTACTTTTTCTTGAAGTCCTGACAAAATTGGTTTCTTCCTTAGTAACTTTTAAAATTAATTAATCTTTTTTTCACAGGGGAAAAAAGTATGCAGTTTCCTTAATTATTCCAACAATCCTACCAACAGTTCTTGCTGGAAAACCAAGATTTTCAACAATTTCTAAACCTGCCACACCCATCTCGATATGTGTTGCAATCTGCTGGTCTTCCACGACCAATCAAACACTTTCCACATATTCTCTCGTTCAGTACAATAATTCATGCAGAAAAATACTTCATTATTGATGGAAGATGATGCTCGATGGATAGCAATAGTCAAATATCACCCATAGTAAATGGAAAATTCCACAATATTCTCTTTATTGTTAAACATATCACCTACTCATGCACGTGGTGTCACTTTTATAAATGTATTTGTTCAAATGAATGAGGAAGACACTTCATTGTTGAACAATTTTTGTACATTTAGATTGTAGGTTTTAAATCTCATATAAAAGAAAAGATATTGAAAATTAGAGTGGACCAAATTAACTGAACGTGTATTTATGATGTCTCTTTTAGAAATTTTTAAACTCTTTATTTCTAAAAGGAATAACGTTAATAAACCATATATACCTGTCCTGGCATAAAAAGTATGGGGTAAGGAATTTTGTATTGTGCTGTTCTTGTTCTACATTTCGCGTTAAATCATCAAATATGGATAAATATTGCCACACTTAATTATGCTTCGAATTTGTAGCAACTTCCTTTTTGGGGTTAACTAGCATAGCGTAATCAACACATTGAAGATGATTGTCATAAATGTGGACATTTTGTTATAATAAATTGAAAGTAGGTTTCACACCGGTATCATTTTGTTCTTTAATGTATTCATAATCTATTTAAAGATTCGTTTACAGGATTTTGGAATCGCGCAGAGCAGGGGTGGGCAACCTAAAATTCAGAAATAGTGGTCAACGAAGAGCCAGTACGGGAACGGTAATTTCTATGACCGAAGACATACCGCTAGATATTACTGATAACTGACTTGACGTTTAATAATAGAATAAATAAAAACTGCTGCACTTTTTGGCCAATTTATTTTAAGTTTATTTTACAACTGTCAAATTTAGCTTCAGGTGCCCATTCAGGCTTCCTTCTGCCAGTTTCGAGAGCAAATTTCCTTTGATATAAGGCAAACGAGAGAAGGCCCGCTCACACACATAAGTGGAGCCAAACACTGACAGTAAGGAAAAGCTGACATTCTTTATGGTATCGTACGCACCCGGAAGTTCTAACCAAGTCTGAAGAATCGGTTTATCTTCTCCATCAATTCTCTTCACATCGCACCCTATTATGCAGCTTTGCCAACTCTGCACGCTGTCGAGCGAGATGCTCTAAATCAGATGGATTTCTCCACCCAGAATCTGATTGAACAGTGTCCGTATCCGAGGGGAATATGATGGAGCAAAGTGATTCAGACGTTATTATTGCTTTAACTATGCCTCGTGTCGGTAATTATCAAATATTCTAACATTTTTAATTAGGCACTGATCGCTTTCGACGAAGCCAAAATTGAGAGAAGATGCACGGCACCCAACGAGTTGAGAAGAAGAGTTTTTAATGAAAAGTAAACGTTAAAAGAGACAAAAAAAAAAACCAATTTCGATGCGAGTGATTAAACATTTCCAAAATTTAACGTGATGAGTTATTTCCCTGCAGGGTTCGGTGAATAAAACTGAGGAAAAAAAAACTTTCTGAGACGTGTAGGAGAATACTGGAAAGGACAGGTAGACAACCTGAGTAACCCAGTGGTTCAACGGCGAATAGCAGATCCATTTTTCCTCCGCAGCCAGTGTCTGATCTCACCCTTTAACATGCGCCTGATCCTCGTTGTGTAGATGTTGTGGATTGGTGAATGTCCGACATCTGTGCTATGTCTCCCAATACGCAAGGGCTATTCTAATAGCCATGTTGCATCAAGGAAGTCGACCGGTAGCCGTTGCGTAGTGCTCTAGTTCAGTAATTTTTGATATTTCAGCAGATGAAAGAGAGGTATTGGTTTGAAAATGTCCAGACCATAGACTTGCCCCAGGACAGAGAAAAATCGACAACACGGCGCACAGACTGAATCTATAGATTATTCCATTCCAGGTAGATAACACAGTTTAACGTAACTCATTGAAGATAAGTCTGCTACCATCTGCAACTCGTTTTGTAGCGGTAAAGATTATTGAAAAGGTAGCTCTTTCAGATTATTGCCAGCAGCTAATATTACAACTAAATCACACCTGCTCAATGGTAGATTTTAAAATGTAAATTGAAAACACTTTGTTTGGAGACACGAAATTGCTTACGAAGAAATTAAGAGAAAGAAACAAAATTATAATTAAAGTATATAAATAAATTTAGTAGGGATTCATCTTAAGTTTAAAGTTATCTTTATATCTATTATCATCTTCAATCGTTATATAAAAGCTGCTGTAGACTAATTATGCTATTGCTTAATTTTTGGAAAAAGTGAAATACAAATTATGATTCAGAGTAAATTTAAAAATTTTTTTAGGATATGAAAGTAAAGATCTCTTAAAATATTTGATTAGATTTCAAGTAAGTGAAATAATGGTGTGTGCCAACGGATACTTAAATCTCTAATGCTCGGATACCTGTCCTGCTTTGTTTTCTATAATGGCCAATAAAAGTGATGAGTTCAGCTAAAGTTAACTGTTCAGATTTTACCAGGCGCTGGAGGGTTAAACCTGATAGAGACATTTGAGAACATCCGCGCCAACTGCTGCAAGATTCAGCAGTTAGGCGATGATTCTACAGCTAACGGAGCAACTTTTAAATAGTTTGTTTGTTAAGCGTTTGCTGGAGAGGAAATTAGACCGCAGATCTTCTATTTTGACCTAATGTTATCGTCTTAAATTACCAGAAACACTGCAGACATATTTCTAAAGAAAACTCTATCGACGTCCAGATCAGCTCGTATATAGTATGTAGAAAGTTTTTTTTTAAAAAAATATATTTCATATTATTTACTCGTTTAAACTCTCTCTATCAGGCAATCTGTTCACGAAAATTGTTTAAATTTACATATTCAGTGAGCTCATTTCTGTCTTCGTTTTAGATTAATTCTTGTGAGAAAAAAATAGATCTCATAGTATTTTTTGAGTAATCCCCCTTGGACGATGTGGCGATAACACGTCACTCATTAGACGTGACTCCGCATGTCGTCACGACATCAGTTTTGCTTTTACGCAAAAAAACCTGAAACGGTTGAAGTTCGTATATAATTTTGCCTTGGAAATAGTTTTTCGTATTTTTGGTGCAACCTTTATAAAAACTATTTTAAGAGATTTATACGAAACCCCGAACGAAAATGACGTCTTCAATGCACTGTCAATGTTTTAACTTTCCCGAACATAAGACATAATAAAATCAAATTTGATGTTCCTCCTCCAAATAGAACAGATCGTTTTACAAGAACATCACATAAAAGTCGTCTTTAAAAATTCGAAAGTACAATTACCGAATTTACGTATTTCCGTTTGAAAATATGGTAAATGTTACGTAAAGTCGATGCCTTAGTGTTTGTCATTAATTAAAGTGATCTCTATTCTCAGGTGAGATTACATCATTCTCTTAATATTACTATAAACGTATCAACAATATTTAAAAAAATTAAAGTAAATAAAATAAAATAAATTTACGTAGAAATAAGATGATTATATTTTTTATTTTATTAAAATTTAAATAATTATCAGTCTTTAACCAGCCGGTAGTTTTTAAAATTTATGATACAAAATTGGGAAAGTTTGGCTTTATAATATAATTTTTTTTGTGTGTAGAAAAACTAATAATTCAAGCGAACAGCTTATTAAATCGTGTAAAATTCTGCATAAATAACATTATAACTCTAGGAAATATTAGGATGGCTGAAAAATACCTGAAGTATGAACAGAATTATATCTCTACTACATTTAAGACGAGGACCGAAATCTTGCATAGTAAAACTTAATGCATTAATTTTTTTTTTTCAGTGAATAAAACCAATGGATCGCCTATCGGTGCTTGGAACTGTGAAGGCAGGGAGCCACCGTGGGTGATTTCAGTGCCTGTTGTTGGTTTAAGTTCTTAGTGCAGTCTGACTGACGGTGGCCACACCTAGCGGCAAACACAACGAACAGTTCTCTCAAGAAATACGTCAGTACAAGAATTTGCAGAAACTCTTATGGAAACTCAGATCCATCTATTTCCCAAAAGTTTATGCTATAAAGGAATACATACCTCCATTTTAAATTTCCGAAGTGTCTCATGACGGTAAAACAAGGACTGGTGGGAACAGCAGAGGCTCGTAGAAGGGACCTACTTATGTATACTCCACGCTAAGAATGGCATGGATCGGTCTGCGCCAGCGCTATTAAATATAGCGAAGGGATTGCAAAAATGTCCATCTTTAAGCAGATTCAGCAGGCAGAAAATACAGCGTTTCCTAGAGGTCAAGGGAAAAGTATGACCTGCATTATTGCGGATTGAACAAATCGGGGGATTTAATTCTGTCCAACATGAAGAGCATCTATATTAAGCTGGTCTTTAGAATGTGAAAGAATGGCGGAGCGTGTCCTCGTGTACGGTGTCGGTCATGTAGGCAGCAGTCCTCAGAACGAAGTTGTAGACTATGTTTGAGCAACTTCGACGTTTTGGAGGACAGGCGAGGAGCGGAAAGCCAAATACTTTGGTTGTCATTGCCAACATCCGTCAGTTTATGGGGGGACGGGTCAAAATTGACCATATCTTTGGAACAGCTCTAGTATATGCAGGAGAAAATTTGACGCTAACTCTTATAGCAGTGATCTTTCTATCTTTGCTTAATATGTAACGATAAGGGTAGATATTATAGTGAGGAACTCAGGGGTGTTTCTGTGTACCATTAGAACTAGTGGCTGTCACTGTAAAACGATAGGAGCCAGGGTTCTTGACGAATAGAAAACAAATGTTATCTCGAAATCAAAATAAGTTAAACGAATACGCTTAAAGCGGTTCCAATGATTTATAAACTTCCGTGGGAAGAGTAAGCCTGTTACTTCTCCGCGTACCATGAGGTTTTAGCCTTACACACCATTTGAAGTACACATCATGCACCCACCAAATATGGCTGTTGAACTGTTTGTATAATGTCAAATATACTCGTAATTCAGGGTTTGAGCGTTACAGATTTGTAGTTATCGCTGGCTGTGCGAATGAGGAAAGTACTATGGGCCATGGCGTAACTAATGCTCAGTAACCGGGGTCTGAAGGGTGGTACACTGACGGCTGATGGAAAATGGTGCTTATTTTTCAGCGAGATTTGTCGGTGGAAATTGAAAAAAAGAAATTCTATCGTTAGCTGGTGGTGGAGTTATTATCAGTGTTTCGTTCTCTCTCTACACGACCCAGCTGATCACCCTGTCATGGCGTAGCAATCTAAAGGAAAACCCGCTTTTACTAGCCACAGGATCATTCAGTTTGCCTCACGGAGCTCTGCGTGTGGACGCCGGCGCGTAACCTAAGCTGGGGCACAGGAGCGTGGGATATTTCACCCTTTTAACGCTGATTTTCGCCTTTAACCCAGTGGCCTACCGATTGGGTCCGAAATCAGCCGCTGCATAAGACGCCGCTGGCCTTGTGATTAAAGGATGGGATTGGCGCTAATCGATAAGAGGGGAGAAAGTAACTTCTCTCTTAAGTTACCTAATAATGGAGACAAACAGTTTCTGCCTTAATCTCCAGTTTTAATCAGATCTAAACAAAAGGCGAACGTTAAGTTGAGTAGAACTGCCCGGGGCGAGTTGGCCTTATCAATGCGGCGAATGAACAAGAATCTGGTTTCTTCTGTTGGACAAGCCGACTGCTGGCTTTACCACCCGACACCCTGCGTATGTCGGCTTTCATTCTGCACTAAATCGCTGTAATCGCATGATATTCTAGTTTAGTTTTATACAATGCATTTACCCTTCTGTAAAAGCTCGGAGATTCGGGAATAAAGGAGCAATCAACGACAATGCAGCTTTAACCAAAAAGGACGTTCGAAAGTCTTAATCTTTGCTCAGTGGTACAGCAGGTATTCAGATTAGCACCTCCAGCATCTATAACGTCTTTTAAAAAAATAGCTCAGTTTCCTGAGCGTCAGATAAAAAAGAAAACAGCACTGGATGATACAGAAGTTCTTCAAGTGTTGGTATGGAAATAATAGAAATCAATTGACGTCATTTCTTTTGTACCAAAGTAACCTCTTCACAGATAGTTAAGAAAACATGATTAACCCGCTAGTGACTTTCTTTTACTGGAACTGTCCACGCTTCGTCACCAAGTTGCAAACTAATAATGAAATATCCCACTTACTGTCTTTTTTCTCTTAAAATTAACACAGTGATCCAGACTAAAACAGGTCTTCTCTCTCTCTCTCCCCCTCTCTCTGCCACTGTCGGCAGCTAACATCGTTATTCATCTTCAGAGTGCCGTCTTTGTAACGTTCAGTATCTTTATTACGTAAGCATCTATGTCGCGTTTAATATTCACTTTGACCATTATTATGCAAATTTGGAATCATCTGATTGAGAGAGTTGTAGCTTTTGCGCGTACATCCCACCCACATATAAAACGATATATCGAATTGTCACGTGAATAGTCTTGGGTTGATATTATACCACAGCTACGATGGAAAGGCCTCTGTAAAGACTGGCACAGGTGGTTTCCTGCGAAACATCCCCATCCTCTCTTAATCAGGGTTACTTTACACAAGTGTGCTAGTTAAATCAATTTATTTCTGGTGCTTTTAGTTGAGTTGTTAGTTTTGAAGATGTCTGTTTTCTGTACGCAAAAGAAAACCGTGTACATAAACTATTCGTACTTAATATATTCAGGTATAACTTTGCTCTCTGTCAGTCTGAGAAGTGGACGTGTACTCCTGCCTTACTCTCCACGTGTTTGGTGTTTGCTTGTAGTCTGGGGCGCGTGTGTATGTGTGTGTGTGTGAGATAAAGAGAGAGAGAGAGAGAGGTTCCACCGTTATTCCAGCAAAACAAAAACAATCGATTTCAATATTACATTAATAAAACCTTTGTATAGTTTGATTATTCGATTTTTCCTCATGGATTTCAAATAATCCTTAATCGGTTGCCTTTATTTTTTTTTACGATGTCAGAGTTTCATTCCGTTGGAAATATAAACGGCATTGTGACTTCTTCGTAGGTGTTCTGTCTCCAGATAACCACTAAACATCTTTTTTTCTAACCTCACATCTCTTGGGAAAATAAAAATTCCTAATATTATTAAAAGTCCACAAATGAGCGCCCGCAAAACAGATAATGCAGCGGAAGTGACGCGGTTTCGAAATTATGCATTGGTTGACGCACAGGCGTATTAATATTCTTTTACAATTAAAAGGTAATAAGTCGCAATTTTTGCGTACTAATTTCTGTGAAGACTTGCCAAGTTTGCTGCAATCCCGAGTAGTACTTATTTTGTTATCCGACATGGCAGCACCGCAGCAGTTTTACAAAATCGTCGCATAGAACAAGTCAGGGATTGTAGATTTCCTGGTTCCGATATTCACGTTTCCTCTCTTCCTGCAAAACGTCACCCGAAAGACCCGCTCACTACTACTCGCATTTCAAACAATCCGTGAAAGTTGACTAAGGCTCGAGGAAAGCGCGATATTTACAAGCACAAATATAACAGGCAGACTCAGTCTCATGCTGACTTTACTCGAAGATTATGGCCGCACCTAATGTCTGAAATCAATGACGATCACGAACCTCGGCTACAAACCCTTCCGCACGTTTTAGAATGAACCAACCTCAAATTTATATAAATACGGCCAAGTATTTTGAAAGCAAATTAAATGCTTCCATTCAGTCTCCTCATAAAACCTCTGCACTATTTTGCATGATTACGCGGACGAAGACATTTGTGATCCATTTGATGTACTGACACAACTAAATTGAGAAAAACTTCGGCAGTACAAGGTCGCCATCTGTTAGTATAATGACCATTGATTTTCCGGGTGGTATTGGATAATCCAGAAAAATAAGCACATAAGGACTAGCAATTAAACCTAAGCAGTCGAGGCGGCTGGGAAGAGAAGAAATGTTTTAAATAGTGAATCTGCAGAGCTTTTGGTAGACAATTCTCGAAATTATGTGGAACTTCTGCGGATCCTCTAGTTTAATAAATTAGAGGGGAGGGATACAATACAAACCTTTTAGAAACTCAGTTAAGTCCACAAAGCACGTGTACTTGAGTGGTCACGTGTGTTGTCACATTCCGCAGACGGATGTCAATTTCGAGGAACAATGCTGGTAGATGGTCAGGGTTGTAAAATTAAAGAGCATAAGTTGTCGCTTCTTTAATGAGTTGATCCATGCTCAGGATCATTAAAACTGGCTCGCGAACGATCATCCAAACTATAACAGGAAGTACAGACAGCTTTGGCTGTTTTGTTGAACTCCCGTTTAAACATTTTGAGATAAAAACAAATGTTGATCAGTTCACGTATTTAGATAATTAGGTATTAAAATATTGACGTATTGGATCTTTTTATGTATTACTCAGTGGCTTAATTTCGCTGGCCCAGTATTTCAGTGGTAGATGACTTGACTGCTAAGGTTGAGGGCCCAACTTTTAAATTCCGTTTAGTTAAAATAAAGTAATATAGATATAATATAAAGCATAATAAAGGTATAGAGGTGGAGGCTCCACAGGAAACTCTCGACTGGCTGCTCCTTAATCATCAACAAAATTATCCCCACCACCCTACCCTGGTGGGTCATCAAGGCTGATGTCCATTCTCTCCCAGCTCCCTTCTGTGAGATGTTCTCAACTTCCAAGTCTGGGCAAGGATTCACGGAGACAATCGGGAAACCTGACTTTAGGAGGGTTTTTCTGCCGTTAGGCCGACTTTACATCTGTGCATTTTCTCTTTACTTGCTTCTGTACCGATGCTTGCAATTTGCCAGTGCAATTAAATAACAAAATCCGCATGTATTACACGATAACGATAAATGGTTATGGTTTTAAATGAAATGCTACTAACTCCATTTGAAAGATCTATAGTGAACGATTCATTGTCTGTCTTTCTATCGTAGCGCTAAGTAAAACTATAAAACCGGTTATAATTGTCTGCAGTACAGAGTTTATGCTATCGCTTATTTTCAATGGTAAACAAATATCTTCAGAAAAAACTCACTCACCCGAAAATCTGCAAAGTCCGGTAAGATAGCCATGCTTGCAAATAATAATAAATATTGTGCTAGTACAGAACCATTAAGATCACACATATTTAAAGAATGGAATGAGATAAATTGTGTTTTTCCAAGCAGATGTATACCAGGATTCGTGTCACGCGTCAGCAGATATTTTAGCATTGGAGAAACGTAATCAGTATATTGTTTCGTGGTCTAGAAAACTTATCTTTGAGTGTCGATGTTGCCAACATCACGTGTAAAACGTCTTTAAAGATAAATTATGAATTCATAACTAGATCTTTTTATTTTATGGTAGCGGAATCATAAACGGGAGAAAGAAGTCAACATTTTTAATAGCCATAACACTTGAAGGGAAGGAATTCTCGGCAGTGCTTAATTATTATTTTTTAAATAATAAGTCGATTAACAGGCGACGTTCTGTTCTTAAAGTTTCTCACATCAGGAACATCACAACACATCAACAACGCCTCGGCCGACTTTGAATAGAAATTTCGTACAACGATCTGTGAGATTAGTCATTTCACGTGTCACTTCCCGAGAAATGGTTATTACTCTAAGAAGTACAGACAAAGTCAGCTGTCTGATCACAGCAGGAAACCACTATGACATGAATAAGCTAAAAATTACGGGATTGAACAAAATGTTAAAAATCTATCGAAATATTCATTACACTGGCAAATATTTACTATAAGTCTAACAGACCTCACCAAAGGCGAATAACACTAAAAGTAACCATTCTCTATACATAGATTCCACACAGCCGACTTAAAAACCTAGTCACGTGACTGGATTTTACCGTTTTGTTTCAGTATAAGAATTGACTCAACGACAACGTGCCCTCTGTTGGCTTTTTAAAAATAAGTAACTAACGTTCTTGTAAAGATTCCAGCCGAGTATCACACCTGCATCTGGAAGTAATACAAAATTCATTTGTTGGCGTATTCATAGTTTAAAGGGAACAGAATCACTCTTAATTTTGAAAGTAAAAAATTCGAGAACTTGTCCGAGAATACCCGACATGCCGTGCGCGGTGAATGAAATAATTCTGGTTACACCACTATAGTGGTTAGAAATCAAGATGAATAGCCAGCCCGCTACGCCAGGAAGCCGCAATTTCGGTTACTTGATTTCAGTGTCGTTTGCCTTTACCAAACAGACACTTCAGCTGTAATGTTCTCTTAATTTTCCTGATAACTATTTTTCTTGGAAAATGATGCTCAACTCTCTCTACAGCTTTCAACACTCACCCAATCTTTTGTATCGGCTGCTATGGATGATGTTACGGTGATCATTCTATTCTAGTTGTTTGAGTCATTTTGGTATCCTGCAAATCCTTGGATAAAAGGGAGATACCAGGTTAAACAGCATTGAAAATTCTTTATGCTGACCTTGCAAGGTTTTCCTTAACTCCTACCTAGGTTTCCAAACTCGTCGTTTTGCAAATCCTTTGAAATAGAAAGAAATAACCAACTCGTATATCTTCTGCGCTCTGAATTAATCTGACTTAACTGAATATATTATAGCTCGTCTATGCGATAAAGCTGAGAGACAGTTTGCTAAAACTTTTTATAAAGTCCCGTGAAAATAAACTGTGAAGTATTTTATTTGAATCTTTTCCTGTAGCCCACTATCACGAATTTTTGTTTTTCTTTTTTTTTAAAAATTTAATATTTGCACATTCCGCGCTGTTTTCAAGACATGGCTAAACTAAGGCCTCACATAATGCTAGTAATCTTGTATTATCGATTGATCATTCCTTGCACGCCGTTTGCTTTATCAGCAGCTATTTTAAAAATTATTATTAAAGAAAATATAGATTTTTATTTTAAATTTCCGAATCAGCCTTATCAAACTGAGTAAACGTTTATAGGAAAAGTTATCTGAGAATTTTTTTCTTTCCTTATTTCCTCTTCAAATAGGATTACAATTTTTACTGCCAAGTTTCATTTTCCATCTGACTGATGATTCTGGTGGCTTGCTTCTCACATGTATAACAACCGTCACCTTTCCTAAATCCTGCGAAAGCTGCTTCAGTGTTGTTTTGTAGTGGAAAATCCGGCCTCGGACTCTTTGGTTTGGCAGCATTTAAAACCCTGACTCGTTTTCGGTTTAAATTCGGGTGGTCACGTGGACACTGAGGAGTAATGAGCGAGTCGGGAGTTCTGGAGCTGGTAAAGTTTGGTGACTACTCTCGTTAACCAAATATCGATCAAATTAGTGTTCGACTCTTCCCAGTTGGCTTCTCTGAAATTCGTGATTTAATGTTTCCTTCATCAAGATTTTCATGGAGGAATCACGTGCAGCATAACTATGTAGGTAAATACACCATCTTGAGTACTGAATGCTGTTGATCGCCGAGCACCGACTTTCGTTCCAGAGTTTGGAAACACAAGATGGTTTACTTTCGCGTCAAAGCGGCAAAAGAAACGTTGCCAGCCAGGAGAGTGTTAATTAAGCAACAACTTGGTCTGTTATCAGACCTGTTTTATGATACTATAGAGTATTACAGTTTGCGATATGCAGAAGTGCATCGGGAGGCAGTAAGGAAAGACTATTTAATAGACTTACACTTAGTCAGTTTTGGTAATTTTAACTAACTCTTCTGAAAAGTACTATGTCGCTTCAGGCAGCAACCGACTGAGAATTTTTTTACTGAACCCGCACCCACCCTAACTGGTACTTTGGATTTACTAAAAACGATTTTTAACAAATTTTTTCACATGATGAAGAAGTGTAGACTATAACAATCTGAAGCAAACATTTTGTAACATCCTAGCTAAAGTTCTAATAAATTTGTTATTGCAGGTACCTTAGAAATAAACACAACAATGAATTAATTTACAATTGTTGAACTTCACAGCTACAAATTTTTATCAAAACTATCCTCAGAAATCTAAAAATATTATCATTAAATAAAAGCTTACTACTCTAATAAACCTGTAATAACAAATAATTTTGAGTATTAATATATAAATTTTACTGACAAGAATAACAGTAACATATTTAAGTAAAATTCTATTATGTTTGAACAACTTTTTGATTAAAGCTTGATTAGTCTCTGTGTTGTTGATATACAGTGTCTTGCCAAAATATTTGGGATACTTTTTAATAAAATATTTTAGCCAATTTCAGAAAACAGCAAATGCAAAAAAGCCATAGAATGAAATTCTTTGTTAATACTTCGTAGAGGCATCGTTTTTCAGCATGAAGAACCTGTACATTGTTTGTCATTGAATCAATAAGACAACTCTGTATTAGGATCTGGTCTAGGGTTTCTATATCCACCACGACAAAAAAGCAGTTTATACAATAGCATTCTCGATTTCAGTATTGGCCGTAAATGAAAACATTCGGGTTGACGATCTTTTTTTTTTAAAGGTTTTATTCAAAGCAGGTGCAACCTAGAGATATGAATAGTTGAAAAATGGATTCATCAAAAGAGGGCACATGTCGCCAAAACTTCAGGGGTTTGCCTGATGTCTGATCAGGCGGTGAGGATGACGAGGGACTACATTTTGTGTGGCTCATTCCTGTTGCATGGGGCGATGTCTAAAAAAAATCTTGACGGTAACTGCAAAGATGTCCAGCAATATTACGTTCTGGTCGTAGTGCCCCTATTGAAGGCTTTCTGGCTTGCTTTTTCATAGCAGTGTCATTCAGTTCGTTGAACGTCCCGATAATATCGGTCACATATCCATCGGGATCTTTGACAATCCGTCATTGACTCTAGCCATGTTAGGGGCGGCCTATAGCAAGACCGAGAAAAAATACAAAAAGATTGCGGGATCCTGATTGTGTACAACATTACATGCCCATTTAGACATCAAATATATCCGACATAACCACACAATCTTTTCAAATTTACTCATTTAAAGTGGTGGCCAAGTTAATATGACAATGTTAGTTAGATGGTAGTTCCAATTAATGATGATAGCTATTAAAGCAAACGCAATGACATTATTATACAAAAATTACACACTTTAAATGTGAACATAAGGAAAGATGGTTCTACACATCCATGATGGATAAATATATTTCCAAATTCCATAAAAATAAACCAGATTTATTTGGAATTTTATTTCAATTTTGTTTAGTCGTAACGCCCAGGACTGCCGGTCATTAATTGAATTCACGAATTCTGCCAAGAAAAATTTTCTGGTACTAGACTGTGCCAGGGACAGAAGGTAAGTATGACTTTCAAAGATGTTAAATACCTGAATGGATTTCTGATAATCTACCATCTAAAAACCCATCTATTCTGAAAACATCCGGTTCAAGTTGCGCCACTATAATATTTCTTGTCGTTTTTCTTGTCTTAAGATGTCCAGAACCTGAAAACGGTGAATCTATGCTAATCTCTTTTTAATATGTTCTTGTGTTTCTAATTGGTTTTTCATTAAGGAGAGGTGAACACATTTCTGGTTCTCTTGGGATAACTTCACTGGTAGTGGGACCTGACAACGGGATCTTACCTGACGGCTGAGTGACGGTAAAACAATTGCTGGCTATCACTTTAAAATAAATTAATATTATTGTAGTTGTTACGGTTAGCTGAAGCTTTGCTTAACATTTTTCATAAACAAATTACTTTTACTAAATTGTAATGGTATCTTAATAAAATATATATGTGTGTGAGTATACCACGGGGAACAGATTATTTGTCTGCTATTTATCGGTGATTGGAACTGATCAAAGCTTGCCTTTAAAAAAAATAGCGTGACAGTTGCGAATATTGATTTTCTTTGGTTAAAAGAATTAATACCTGATGCCGTTCAACTGAAGAGGTATGTTAATAAGGATCTGCGGGGGTGATTCGTCCATTGATTTGCCTGTTTTGTACACCGTTTTCGCCTACAAGGGAGACTACCCTGATGAAGGAGCGATGTGTCGCCACTGTTCACTAGGAAGAGGTGCCATTTCAGTGCCGGACACGTTACACTTAGAAACATTTTTTCCCTTTCTCTGATGTGAGAGGAAACCAGCGCGCCTGGAATACACCCACGTGACCTGTTCCTGAAGAAGAACGAGAAGGAACCATGCCCGGGGTTGGGGAGTAGTACTTTGTGGGAATCTTCTCCGGTCCCCTCGACTCCAATAAAATACCAGTACCGGATGTATTAAAGAGTCCAAGGATTATTATTCCACTGGTAATGAGTGATTAAGTACACTGAGGACCACTGTCAGAACGGAAAGGGACATCGTCACCTCTAGAACCCTTCCAAAGTCCACAAAACAAATTTGCGGAAAGGATAACAGTCACGAAGGGTCACCCCCTTAATTGATAGCCTAGCGGCATCTCGGATATATAAGATCTGATCACCAGAATTATATTGTGTTTGGAAGCTTCACCTGAAAAAAAAGAGAAACAAATGGAAAGGACGAATACTTGGCCGCACTAAATGTCTGAAGGTTTTTCCAATTGTATCCGAGATCTGGTGCGGAGATTTGGCACAAGGTAAATGGATTACGTGATTCTGTGTCCAGCTGTCGTTCTGGGCTTCAGGTTGAAAATCACAAGGCGCAGTGTCGTCGGATGCGAACGGTACTTTGGTTCTTGTCCGGACTGTTGACGTATCGGTGGAAACCCCGGCTCCAGGAGAGGAAAATCATACTGATTACTTGAAGTGATTCTAAAAATAACTACAGCGCCGAGCGATATCAAATTTTTTACACTTTGTTTCCAAAGGAAAAACAAGGAAGCTTCATTTGCTGAGCTACATCCTCACACTTTTAAAGTCAGTGCTCAGCAGGTAAAACTTCAAAATCTTTGTGAAAATAATTTAATATAATGATTTAGACTGCGTTAAAGACAGGGCTAATAAGTTCAGGAAAAACGTGGTCACCAGGTACGTATTTACCTCGTTCTTGATAGTCTCATATAACACCTGCTGAAACGGGAAGTTGTATTTCCTTAGATCTAAAAAGACGTTGTCTAACTTTTGTCTTAATTGCTCCAAAAGGACTAAATTCTTTACATCTACCTTTAGAAGAAGTTAACTTTAAATCAGTAGCATGTTCTTTAGAGAAGCGTTATAAATAATTATGTCAATTCTGGTCTTGTAATGAGCAACCATCCCTTTTACTTCGCTCATCATCTTCACACGATTCTTAATCATGAGCTACAACAGTCAAGGAAGACTTCCTCTGCACAGAGGAGCCGGC